>JAJOOS010019658.1:0-18417 GCA_029582725.1 Solanum chiquidenum
GGGACCGTGCTTCTTATATGATTAGTGTTGGTTTAAACTAGCTCGCAAGGTGATGTAACCACCTTGCACGTTTCAGCATGGGTACTGCAAGTTAACTCCGACGGAAGTATTTAAACTAGAGGTAGTAAGGTGGTAATTGGGCCAAATGCACTACCACCTACTTGCATTAATTTGGCCCAAGTTGAACAGAAGAATAAGGAAAAATGGACAGTCAAGGCCCAATAGTATTAAGTCCAAAAAGGGCCCAATAACTATAAGGTGGATCCACTATCTAAGTCCTATGTTGGCACATAGTTATGGGATAGGGAGATTGCTTCTACAAACTCTACCTCTTGCATTACTGGAGGAGTTCCCATCTCATGAGTTCACCAAGATGACCCAACCTCTTGCATTAATGGAAGGGTCTTTACCTCATTGTCCATATCCACTCTGTGCTAAGCATTATTTCCCAAATTATACATTAATAGTATTTAAATTGTATCTATATGTGTGAAGGAATACTTTAGCCTTCATTCAATATAATTCATCATAATAGCTAATAGATTCGTTAGAGGTGAGAATGTACTTTCAACCTTAGAATCAACATAAGTATGTGAGTATAACTTTCACATCAAAATAATGTGTTCTCATGAGAATGAACTTTCAATCAACACAATAGGATCATCAATATCATGCATAACAATGTGTAAAGGTGCATATTAGAACTATACTTTCAATTAGCACCATACATTAATATCATTCTAGACAATGCATACATAATTATGTGTAAGGGGATAAGGGAAGAAAGATCATTCAACAATACCTCACTGTGCACCATTGTCATAGAACCTTTACCTTTCAAGTAAATTCCAAGTTCATATACAACATTCCTCAATATGTACATAACCCTAGAAATTTACCCCTTTCAAGGTCACGAATAAAGTATCACAATTACCCCTAAAGATACTACAATAGGCATAGATAAAAAAAGATTCAACAACTAAATAATCATAGATACAATTCATAGTAATCATCTTGCGTCAATATATTCACCAAAATTCATGAAATTGGGGTCATGGGGGTGCACATGTGTTCATGGGTAATTTTACAAGAAAAATCACCATTAAGCATCAATTCATCCATAATATAGGTCAATTAACATAATATAAACTTTTTTAGGAAAAACCCATGGCTAGTATAGAAACCCTAGTTTTTAGTCAAGTTACCGATTTTGAAATAAGAGTTTTGATGGGCTTCATGGAGAAAATATTCCATGAATCAAGATCCACATACCTTAATTGACGTTTTCCCATGAAATTTGAATGAAAATCTTGGAGCTTGAACCTTAATCTTGAGCATCTTCTTTGTTCTTCAATAGAGTTTAGAGAGAATATTTTGAGATGGAAGTGGGTTTGATTTTGAGTTTGTGAGTTATGATGGTTAAAAGACTTGTTTAATACTTAAAAATACTTTAATATACTTAATATAACTAATAATAACCGTTTTTACCCTTATTTAATTAATTAGTGATTTTACCAAACTACCCCCACATGGCCGACTTAAGGCAGTCCACCCAAGCCCAATCCACGAGTCCCCGACCACGGGGCGTAGTCTGAACCACGGACCATACTCGTCACTCGTGGTTTGGGTCAGATAGGGGTGGCTCGAGGTGTTGGTGAGGATACTAAGTCTCAACTCACTAGACCTTTCCACGGGGTTTGAGTCGGTCCACGGATAGTATTGCACGCTTGTGGAATGGTACTGTGGCTAGGACATTTTGGGGGTCCTTGGTAGAAACCAAGTGTTGACTCACGACCCCTAAGTATGGGGCGTGAGTTAACCTATGCCTCGTAGGTTACCTCTTGTGAATCAGGTTATTTTTGGCAGTCTTTAGAGCAACCCCTTCGCTCTCATCAAGGACCCTTGGGGGGTCCTTGTGGGAGCCATGCCTTGACGATTAGTCACTAGGACCTTAGTATCAAGTTAGGGATGTTATTTTAGGACCTTAACCTTACGTTTTAACTTACTTAGGCTACTAGACTACACGTTAGGCTCTAGCTTAGGTAATTAGATGTACGGGGTGTTACATTATCTCCCCTTGGGAACATTCGTCCCCGAATGTCGACCAAGACACCAAACTAAGTTAGAAACTCTAAACCAACAGCCCAAAATGCAAGAAACATAAACAATGTGCAAAACTAACAAATGCACCACTCACAACTTGCATTATTCAAAAAGGAGGAAATTTCAACTCCAATTCACATCATAGCCAAAGCAATACAAGAAAGTAGGAACTACATCTAATAAATCAATATGCAAGTAACTCATCAATTCACATAAGCATGGGAGGAACTAACTTCTCCAACTCAAGTAAGCTCAACACAACAATATAGAACAAATGTGTCATTTCATCAACACATTATTAAGCTTGTTTATCATTTCATCTCATGGATCAAAAATGCAATCATCATACTAAAATGCAATAAACATGAGGAAACATACACATCATGAAAACTCAATATATACTAAACATGAATCCACACAAGAACATTCACAATGTAGGAAAATCATATAAAACCATACAACACACATGACTCCCAAAGCACTAAACTTAAAAGGAGCTAGTTACCTCAAGCTTGAATAGGGGTAGAAGGAAAAAGATGAGGGTAGGGGACATATATCGGCCTCGGCCTCCATGTAGCACCCCCAAAAAGGTGATTCCTCCAAAGAACCTTAACAGAGGCTACTTCCTTGTTTCTCAACCTCTTCACTTGCCGGTCTAAAATCTCAACCGCGACCTCTTCATACGAAAGGTTCTCTTCAACTCCTAAATCTTCTAAAGGAAGGATGGAAACCAGATTGCCAATACACTTCTTGAGCATAGAGACATGAAACACCGGGTGAACCGGAGTTAACTCATTTGGAAAGTCCACCTCATAAGCAACTTTCCCAATACCCTTCAAGACTTGGTATGGACCTACATATCGGGGACTTAACTTTCCCTTTTCGCTAAATCTCAAAACACCCTTCATAGGTGAAATTCTCAAGTAGACCCAATCACCAATTTCAAACTCTAAATCCCTTCTTCTATTATCGACATAAGATTTTAGTCGACTTTGGGCTGTTTTCAACCTTTCCTTAATAAGTCGACCCTTTAAAATGGCATCATAAACTAACTCGGGACCAATTAAAGCAAACTCACCTGCTTCAAACCAACCCATAGGTGATCTACACCTCCTACCATAAAGGGCTTCAAACAGAGCCATGGCAATTCTAGAGTAGTAACTATTGTTGTAGACAAATTTGATCAATGGAAGATGATCGTCCCAATTACCCTTGTAATCAATGACGCATGCTCTCAACATGTCCTCTCGGGTTTGAATGGTGCGTTTGGGTTGACCATCCGTTTGAGGGTGGAAAGCGGTACTAAGTTTAACATTTGTACCAAGCCCTAGTTGGAATGCCTTCCAAAAATGTGAAGTAAATTGAGCACAGGATCCGATATGATAGATAAGGAAACCCCATGCAACTTCACCACTTCCTTAATGTACAATTTGGCATAGTCTTCCACCGAGAATGAATCTCGACGCAAATAAAATGAGCGGACTTGGTCAACCTATCCACAATGACCCATATAGAATCATCTTGCCTCTTAGTACGAGGCAACCCCACAACAAAATAAATATTCACCTCCTCCCACTTCCAAGTGGGAGTATTTATATCTTGGAGCAATCCTCCGAGTTTCATGTGCTCGGCCTTAACTTGTTGATAATTTGGACATTTGGCAACAAAACCAGCTTTATCCTTCTTCATACCATTCCACCAATAAACTTCTCGTAGATCATGTTACATCTTGGGGGCTCCCGGATGAATACAATATCGCGAACCATGAGCCTCTTCTAGAATTTTCTAACTCAAACCTTCAACATCTGGCCCACACAACCTACCTTGGTGCCTAAGTATCCATATCCCCCTTAGGAGAAAACCTCAACGGACTTGTTGAGAACCGATTCTTTCAATTCCATCAAAATAGGATCAAGGTGTTGTTTAGACTCACATCAACAACAAAGGACAATTCAGAACTATGATGAATCATTACTCCACCCTTGGTGGAATCCACTAGTTGAACACCCAACTGGGCCAACCTATGCACATCACGAACCAATTCCTTCTTCTTATTCTCTACATTAGCCACACTACCCATGGACAATCTACTAAGGGCGGATGCAACCACATTAGCCTTGTCGGGGTGGTATATGACATTCATGTCATAATCCTTCAAAAGTTCTAACCATCTTCTTTGTCGGAGATTCAAAGATTTTTGGCTAAACACATATTGAACACTCTTGTGGTCAGTAAACACATCTACATGTACCCTATAAAGATAGTATCTCCATATTTTCGAGGCAATTTTACCAGCGCCGCTAGTTCGAGGTCATGGGTTGGGTAATTCTTTTCATGAATCTTGAGTTGCCTTGAAGCATAGGCAATCACCTTACCGTGTTGCATAAGAACACATCCCAAACCTACTCTCGAAGCATCACAATACACTACGAACCTGTCGGTACCCTCTGGTAAGGTCAACACCGGTGCGGAGGTGAGTTTATCGTTCAATTCTTGGAAGCTCTTCTCACAAGCCTCCAACCACTCAAATTTGGCTTCTTTTTTTTTGGGTTAAGGCCGTTAATGGAGAAGCGATAGATGAGAAGCCCTCAACAAATATTCTATAATATCTGGCCAATCCCAAAAAGCTTTGAATATCGGTTGGACTTTGTGGTCTAGGCCAACTTTTCAGTGCATCCATTTTCTTCTATACCCACGCTTGACACTATGTGACCTAGGAAAGCAACCGACTTTAGCCAAAACTCGCACTTTCTATACTTAACATACAATTGTTGATCCTTGAGGACTTGCAACACCATCCTCAAATGATTCATGTGTTCACTCTCTCTCTTAGAGTAGTTCAAAATATCATCAATAAAGATGATCACAAACGAATCAAGATATTGCCTAAATACCCTATTCATTAGGGTAATGAATGCTGCCGGGGCATTTGTGAGACCAAAGGACATAACTAAGAATTCATAATGAGCATATCTTGTTCGAAAGGCTGTCTTAGGAATGTCAACCCCTCTCACACTAAGTTGGTGATAGCCCGACCTTAAGTCAATCTTCGAAAAGTAAATTGCCCCTTGGAGTTGGTCAAACAAATCATCAATCCTAGGGAGAGGGTACTTATTCTTTATAGTGGCCTTGTTCAATTGTCGGTAATCAATACACATCCTAAGGGACCATCTTTCTTTTTCACAAATAATACTGGTGCACCCTATGGAGATATTCTTGGTAGTATAAAACCTTTATCTAGCAAGTCCTTGAGTTGAACTTTCAATTCCTTCAATTCGGCCAGGGCCATCCGGTAAGGAGGAATAGATATAGGGTGTGTATCCGGCAAAAGATCAATGCCAAAGTCTATTTCCCGTTCGGGAGGGATTCTGAGTAAGTCATCTGGAAAGACTTCCAGAAAATCCCTTACTACGGGGACCGACTCTAAAGGAGAAGTCTCGGACTCAATGTCCTTAACTCTTACAAAAAGATAGATACACCCTTTAGAAATCGTTTTCCAAGCTTTTAGACATGGAATGATTCGACCTCTAGGGATTGAACTTCTCCCCTTCCTTTCCAAAGTGGGCTCATTAGGAAATTATAACTTCACTACCCGGGTTCTACAATCAATGGAAGCAAAACAAGCATGAAGCTAATCCATCCCCAATATGATATCAAAGTCCAACATATCTAATTCTATCAAATCAGCCAAAGTGACTCTATGACACAAGGAGATGGGACATTTCCTATACACCCTTTTTGCTATAACCGAATCACCTATCAGGGTAGACACGGAAAAAGGTTCTTTTAACTCTTCGGGAGACACTTCAAATTTCATACCCACAAAAGGGGTAACAAAATATAAGGTGGCACCGGGGTCTAATAATGCATAAACATCAATTGAAAATACTTGTAACATACCGGTAACAATGTTCGGTGACCCCTCTTGATCACTTCTAGATTGGAGAGCATAGAAGTGATTCTTCTTGGGAGCATCAGCATTAGAACCACTTGGTGTAGCTTGATTATCCTCTCTTCCCTTGGTAGTACGATTTGGACAATCTTTCAATTGGTGTCCACTTTTGCCACATCCATAGCACACATCCACTTTTCCCTTCATTCTTCTTACCACTTCGGCTATGTCGAATGCGGAGATTAGGCCAGCTTTTCAAATGTTGGCTCAAGCCATGATGGTACAAGCCAATAGAGAGGTGGTAACCCCCGTGAACCCAATAGTGGGTATGGCTGCTTTAAGAGTGAGGGATTTTATGAAGATGAACCCTCTAGAGCTAGCCGCTTACCAATTGAAAGATGTTTCTCAAGTGTGATATGAACAATGAAAAGATAGGAGGCCGGTAAGAACGGGTCCAATAGAGTGGAAAGTGTTCAAATTGGCATTTCTTGATAGGTTCTTTCCCCGAGAGTTGAGGGAAGCTAAGGTGGAAGAGTTTATTAACCTTAGGCTAGGCATCATGAGTGTTAAGGAGTATGCCTTTAAATTTACCCAACTATCCAAGTATGTTCCTTCTATGGTGACGAATGCGAGGGATATGATAAGTTGGCTTTTGACGGGCGTGTCCAACATTGTAGGAAATGAATGCCATATGACAATGCTGCATCATGATATGGATATTTTATGTGTTATGGTGCATGCCCAACAAATTGAGGAAATAAAGCTTAAGGAGAAGAAAAGGGAAGCAAAGAGGGCTAGAACCGAAGATTGAAACTTCTCCAACACAAGATCTGAAGGGCAAGGTCACCCTAGGTTTAGAAAAAGTTCCCCGGGAAAGGGCCCTCAAGTACTCCTAAGTTCAACCAAGAGAGGGTGTCTAACCCTATGCCTCAAAGAGATGGTAGTGGAGTTTTATTACCGGGATGTAGTAAGTGTGGTAGAAGACATGAGGTTGAATGCTTAGCGGGTTCTAATGTTTGTTTTGGTTGTGGCAAGATAGGCCACAAGATAAGGCATTGTCCTACTGTTGCTAGAAAAGAAGGAGATAGTCGTCGTAAATCTCAACCCTACCCTTCATTCGGTCCAATAGGTTCTGGTGCATTATCCCCTAAGCAAAACCAATTTTATGTACTTCAAAGAATGTGCTCCCGATGTGTATGTATGTTGATAGCTTCTTAATTGATTGTTCATGTTTTGTTAGGTTTTGATGACATTTTTGTGATGCTTTGGTTGCACTCCTATCCTATGTGATTGTAGAACCCGTGTAGTCAAAATGTATGTCTTGAAAATGACTTTGAGGGTTGCATGTACCACCTATTTAAGGTGGGAGAGAAAAGTTCAAGTGTTGACCAACTTCAAAGAGTTAGTTATCTTTTAAGATTGATCTCAGGTATGGTCATTATGAGTAGGTTGTTTAGATAATACCTAGATATGTTCGTTTAGTAGACTCTACCAAGGGTAGTGTTATGGGTAAAAATGATTCTGAATCATTTTTTGTGTTAGATGTGAAAGTTAAGCAATGTATTGATCCGATCTTAATAGAATTTGATTAATAGTGCTTAGAAAGTCCATTTAGGCTTACTCCCAAGTGGGGATGATTTGCTTGGTTAGAAAGGTCGTTGAGTGTTCCTAATGTTTAGGAGTTGGGTTTACTTGAATATCTCACCCTACAAAGGTGGAATGAGTTGGGAAGTTTAGTCCCCGTTTTGTAGGCCCATATGAAATCTTGAGATGATAAGTTACTCGTGGTTTGTATCATGTATGAAGTCATGTGGGTTTTAGATGTTACCATGATTTTATTATGTGATGCATGTTCATGAAAACTTTTGATTTAGAAAATGAGTTCACATGATTGTTTTCCTGATGTTGTAGTGCATTAAGTGTAAGTTGCCTATAGACATCATGAGATGAATTAATGAGCATGCTAATTTGGAGTTGAAATATTTCCTCCTTGCATGAATGATTTTTGAGATTGAATTGCATATGAGCTCCATGAGATTGTGTTGAGCATGATTTAGCCTGGAGATGAAAGTTCCTTCTTTAACATGAGTAGATGTTGAATATCATGCATGTTAGATGTAGTTCCTACTTCCTTGTGTTGCATTGAGTATGTTTGGCTAGGAGATGAAGTTCCTCCTTTGTTTATGTGCAGTTAGACGTGTTGCATGCATGATCGGTTGCTAGTCTAGAGTCATAACCTTAAGAAGTTCATAGAACGTCATTCGAGGATGAATTATCCCAAGGCGGAGATATTGTAACACCTTGTAGCCTAGAGTGGGAGATTTAGCATGTCTAAGCATCAAGGTGTCACCCACGAGGGCCATCCATGCCCCGCGGTTGGACCCACGGTCCGTGGAAAGGCTCGTGGATGAGCACCCTAAAGAGGCTGCCAAAGTCTCCTTAAGTAAGTGTCCACGACTGGACCCACGTCCTAGCCACGACTCGTGGATGGGGGCTTAGGTCCCAAGCCCTAATCACATACTTGCACACCACCACCCATGATTGCCCAGCACACCTCATGGGTCCACCCACGACCCGTGGGCATGGTCTCATGGGTAAGGCAGTGATGGTGATTAGGAGGTTAAGTGAGCACTTGATGAAACTTTCCCGAATTGATTAGGGGTAATGTGGTGTCATTTTAACCTTATTTATACCACCTATATAAAGACTTTAGATCCCTAAATTCATTGATCCTAGTCATTATTTAAACTCACCAACAAGAACCCAATTCCCTCTCAAATGTTCTGTCTCTAGAAAGTGAAGAAGAAGATTGTCACGACCCACGGGTACCCCCTAGACGTAACACAGCGTACTTGATCCTGAAGGGGTTGCACCCAAGCCCTTAGCATATCATAAACATAAAGTTATAGAATGATGCAGAATCAAAAAAAATCTTTACAATCAAAGACTTTCATAAAAGAGAATGGGTGTCTAGACATTTGTCTCATTTAGCCATCTAATACAATCGAATAACGAATAGGGACACAAACCTTACAATAGTTCTCAAATGCAATACTAAAAGAAACTACTAAGTAAAATACTCGCCCTCGAATCTTGAGGACTCACCAACTAGAAAGGAGAATGACCTATTCCAAGCTAGAACTGTCACGACCCCGGGTTACCCCCTAGACGTAACATGGCTTAGTTGACCCCGAAGGGGTCGCATACAAGCCCATAGCATAATCATACACATAATGTCATAAAAAATAATGCGGAAATTAAAACTTTTTCTTCAACAAACGAAGTCAATTTTTTTTCAAAATAGAAAGGAGTCTAAACATTGTCTCATTGCCCATCTATACAATCGAATACAAACATATAGGGATACAACCCTTACATAGTTTTAAATTGAAACTAATAAAAGAAATTACTAAGATATCTACTAGTAAGATGCTTTTCCCCGAACTTTAGGACTCATCAACTGGCTTGGAGGATCACCTATTCCAAGCCCTTTGAACCAAAACCACCATCTCCATGAACCAACCCCCTACATTGTAGAAAACATAGAAATATGGGTTATTACAAAAATGTACTAAGTATGGTAGCCATGCACAAAACCATTAAAACATGAATGAAAAGGGACATTTAATTTGAAATCATGCTTTATGCCATTTTTAAACATCATCTTTAAAATAGTTGGAGAATGCAACCAATAGGGCAACTCACATACCTTTCATTATAACCTGAGAAATATCATTATAACAACAAGCATAGTCTCCAATATCAATATAATACACATCCCAATCTTTACAATACATAGCCTCCAATTATACAAGAATACACGGTTAAATACCAAGACCATCACATCATGAAGTAATCATCACATAAGCAACCTCTAAAACACACTTATGCAATGTATGGTAACTAACATGTATTTACAATGTACAACACAAATCCAATATCACATTCACACTCATTTCATGGTAAAGCCATTACCCTAGTAACCTCTAGGAAACACTTGTGCAATGTGATGTTAGCATCCCATAATACCAACCCTACTAAGTACTCCTTCGAAGCTACCTTAGTGATGCATTACATCTTTAGACTTCATTATATGCAATATTCACAAATTAAGAAAATAGTCATGTACATTGGTACAAGGAAAGTCATGCATAAGAACTATCCATTCAATATACATACATGCATTCCAATCTCATCATAATGCAAAGGAACCATCCCATGACATCCTACTAAGTCTACTTGAGCAATGTGGAAGTGAAGTCCCATACCCCCACTCCTACTAAGTAAACTCACCAAGAAGTCGTAGTATAGTTCATATCGCATTCATTAACTTCATTATTATAGGGAAAAGTTGCCATAACCGACATAGACCATGTGAGCTACATGGAATCCGGTGTCATATAACCCCACACCAAAAAAAGGCGTTCTTACTTGCCAAAGGTAGAACTAATTATATTTAGCTTCTAAGTGGATCCACTAGCTAAGTCCTATGTTTGGCACATAGTTATGGGATATGGAGATTGCTACTAGAAACCGAACCTATTACATTAGCGGAGGAGCTTCCATCTCATGAGTTTACTATAGATGACCCAACCTATTGTATTAGTGGAGGGGCCTTTTTCTTATCGTCCATATTCACTCGGTACTAAGAATTATTTCCCAATTCTAAATAAGTAGTATGGAATTGTATCTAAATGTTTGAAGCCATACTTTACCCTTCGTTCAATACAACTCACTAAATAGCTCATAGATTCATTTAAAAGTGAGAACTAACTTTCAACCTTAGAATCATCATTAGTATGTGAGTATAACTTTCAGACTAAGATCATGTGTTTTCATGAGAATGGACTTTCAATCAACACAATAGGATCATCACGGACATGTACATTTCATGCATAATAATGAGTAAAGTTGCATATGAGAACTATAATTTCAATTAACACCATTGATACATCATATTCATGTTTATGCATGGAGTGTGTGTGTGTGTGCATGATTGTCCTCACAACGGCACAACAACAACATTATCATCATAGACGGACCTCCCTTCTCAAAGGGGTCAGAACATGTACATAATATCCAAACTCATGCAGGATTCACATATATTGCATTTAAGGATCTTATACCATGTAAATCAACATATTTAATATTCATTACAATAGACATATCACATTCATCACAGCAACACCATCATGATCATAACATAACATTCGTATTCATATCATATCATACTTAGTCATATCTAGGGTTGTAGGGGAGCGGGACCTTATCTCAACACTGTAATACATATGGCAAGTAAGCACCTCCACCATAAATGGATCAACAATTAATAATTAGAATACTTGACAAGTAAACACCCCCACCATAAGTGGATCAATCCATTCATATAGTAACTTCACATAACATACCTTCATAGATTGCTCTTCAAGGCCAAGAGTCGAGATCAAGTCTAACATCTTAGATTTGACATAATAGATAGAAGAACATCATAATCCAACAACATAACCAATATGATCATTTTCAAGGTAATTCATATCTACAATATTCTATCATATTCCATTCATGTCTAGGTGATCTAAACTAAGGCCATTCATCAAGAAATTCATCAACCCTAGAAGATCACATCTAACCCCTGAATTTGCCTCTTTCATTATATTACCCTACTAGACCAAGTCAATTTCATCTTAGATTCATAAGGTAATCAACAATACATGTAAAACTATACTTATTTTATGTAATTACATCATAAACAACTCTAATTCAATCAATTGAATCAACAACTTCTAACAACATTCATTGTGTAGAGAACAGCCATAGCTAGGGTTGGGGGAAAACTCATGGATTCTTTAGATTTGAAGTTAAAACCATCTAAAATCAGTAGTATTACCAATAATAAACATATTTAAATCTTTAAGAACAACTTATAAAGGAATCCACGGAGTTGAGTTGAAACCCTAACTTTTGAAGATTTCTAGAATTGAATTAAAAGCTTTTGAGAGGGCTCCATGGGTTATAGCTACCCATGGATGAAAACCACCATACCATAGGTGTAGAAACCCACGAAAATCCTAAGATAAAGCCTCCATATTGAATCCCCTAGGTTGGTTTCTTCATTGGTCTTCAATGGTGTTCTTGGAGAGATGACTTTGGGAGAGAAAGGGAATAGGGTTTTTATTGGGGGGTCTTTAGTTGAAGTGAATTAACGAATTAGTTTAGGGTCCTATAAGTTTATATAAGTGATAAATTAACCACCTAACCGACCTCCCTTAACCTGCACTTAATTAACTAATCAATTAACTAACCCCTAACTCGAAGCAAAACTGCCAACACACAGCCCAACCTACAGACGGACAGCCTTCCACAGACAGTAGACCAATCTACTGGCTGTGGTTGGCTTCCGTGGTTTGGGACTGTGGCTCTAAATGCTTCTGGCCCAAAGAGAAACTAAGTATGGACTCACTAGGTCCATTCACGTACCTTGGTATGGTCTACAGGGCGTGGTTTGTCTCCGTAGATCACCACCAAAAGAAACAGACCATGCTGTCCAGGAAGCTTTGGGGACTGTTTTGGGGTCCTCCTCAAGGACCCCTCGAGTGGTCTTTGGGGAGTCGTACCCGGACGTTTAACCCCTAAGCATGTCCATCTAAGTATGAGAGTCACTTCTACAAGTTTTCATCCTCAAACAACACTCCAAACTTCAACAACAAGACCCCTTCAACTCACTAGTTCAAATGACTAGTTTCCGGACGTTATAGTCGTTTCTTGAGGTTTGACCTCCAATATCCTCAAACTAACTTCAAAAGTAATTTTTCATCATTTAAACAAGTTTCCAACTTACTAACATTTGAGGCTCTAGTTCAACCTACTAGATTTAGTCAAGCCTTGGCGGTCTTACTATGTTTTTACGGGGTGTTACAAGAACATATAGGAGATCACCATTAAGGATCAAACCCTACACTTATAGAAAATGTAGAAATATGGGTTAGCACAAAGATGTACTAAGTATTGAAGCCATGTATAAAACCTTTAAAACATGCTAAAAGGGACATTTTAGTTGATACCATGCTATATGCCAATTTGAACATTATCTTTTTGAAATATTTGGAGAACGTACTCTTAAAACGTCTCACATATAGTTGATCATAGCATGAAAGGTAACAACAAAAACATAAGCATAGTCTCCAATCATAGACATAGTGCAAATATCAATCATCATAAGATATAATGCATATATTCAAATACCAAGACCATCTCATCATGATAGAATCATCACTTAAGTAACCCTAAGTTATACTTGTGCCATGCATAGATAAGATTCCATAACCCTATCTACACTAGGTACAACTTTTAGGTCACCATTCTTATACTTGTCATACATTAGTCTCATCCATAGTTAATACTCATAGACAAAAAAACATTCATATTCATTATCTAATGTCAAGGAAAGTCAATCATAACAACCATTCAAATAGAGCATGCATGAATTCATAAATCATCATAATATAATGGAACCACACCATGGATACTCTCAAAGTCTACTTTGCCATGTATGAGTGAAGTCCCATACCCTCACTCACACTAAATAGATCTTTTTGAGGAGTCATTAGTCATAGCTCATGTTTCATGTTCATAGTTCATTTACATAAGAGAAACATACCATGGCTACTCTCAAGGTCTACTTGTGCCATGTATGAATAGTATCCCATAAAACCACTCATACTAAGTAGATCCTTTTGAGGAACCATAGCACATAACTCACTCTCTTCTTCATTAGAGGGAATATTACCTTAACTGACATAGACCATGTGAGCTACATGGAATCTGATGTCATGTAACCCCACACTGAAAGAAGGTGTATAACTTGCCTAAGGTAGAACTAAATGTATTATCTTTTAGGTGGATCCACTAGCTAAATACCTATGTGGGCACATAGTTATGGGATAGGGAGATTACTTCTAGAAACCCATCCTATTGTATTGATGGGAGAGTTTCCATCTCATGAGATTATTTGTAGAAGACCTGCCCTATTGTATTGATGGGAAGGCCTCTACCTCATTTCCATATCCACTCGGTGCTAAGAATTATTTCCCAAAATTACTTTTGTAGTCTTGAATTGGATTTACATGTTTGAAGGAGTATCTTACCCTTCGTTCAACCCAACTCATAAAATAGCTCGTAGATTCAAGTAGGTGAGGACTAACTTTCAACCTTAGAACCATCATTAGTATGTGAGTAAACCTTTCACACCAAGATCATGTGTTTTCATGAGAATGGACTTTCAATTAACACAATAGGATAATCATGGTCATGTACATATCATGCATCGAAATGTGTAAAGGTGCATATGAGAACTATACTTTCAATTAACATTGGAGATACATCATATTCATGTTTATGCATGTAGTGTGTGTGTGTAGTTGTCCTTGCAATGACACAACAACAATATTATAATCATAGAGACTTCCCTATCAGAGTGTTCATAAGCATGTACATAATATCACAATCATGCATAATTCACATATGTTGCATTCAAGGATCATAGACCATATAATTCAACACATCTATCGTTCATTATAGTAGACATGGATATAATCGTAATTCAAGTAGTTCATTCATTGCATGTATAAGCTCATGTACTCATATTGTAGGTCATGTGGGTAAAGTCCTTCCACAATTATACCACATAAAATTCAACATGCATAATAGCTTTCTTCTTAAACCCTCAACATTCATATTAGCTATTACTCTTAAGGCCCTAGAAGTCATTTTCATATTACAAGCTTTAATCTCAAGCATTACCTCACATGGTCATTATGTAAACCTAATTCTCAAGGTGAACTAACCGCATGCTTCATTCTTGATTAAATATAGTCATTTAGTATCATATTAAGTCAATCCCAATACTACTCAATCATGACCTAACATATAATCCCTAATCAAGTTCATTTATATCTACAAGCTTTACTTATAAGCAATCCATATCTAGGTCATCTAATCTAAGGAAATTCATAAAGAAATTCATCAATCTTAGAAAATCACATCAATCCCCTCAATTTGCCTCATTCAAGGCACAACATCCTATATCAATTTTACCCTAGAATCTTAGGTTAATCAAGAATATGTATTAATACTAAAAATCATGAAATAACATCATTATCAACCCTCATCCACTCAATTGGAACAATTACAACATACATAACTATATCACATTCTACTAGAATCAGCCAATACCCATACTTGAGGTCCAATTTGGGGGAAAAGGGGAATCCATGGATTCTTGGGTAATTTATCATTAAAATAGTATTAATTCATAAATATAATCATAATATAAATCAATTAGGTCATTGAAATAGTTTTCGATACCACTTTTTGAGGGTGCGAAATTCATCTTAAGTCTGGCTAAAGGTTTTATTATAATATTCTTTAGCTAAGGGTTTCAATCTTGATATTTATTTTATGTTATTTATGATGTATTCTAGATATAACATATCTTGGGTTCTTTGGTACATATGTAAATTATTTTTAATTAATTGTTCTAATAGTTTTATATCTTCCATAGCTTCTATCCAATATTGTAAATACTCGTAATTCATTTTAATCTGAATTTATTTCTAGATCGTATCACTTTATTCTTTCATTATTTAAATATAGATCTTGTAAATATATTTCATACCATTCTTGGTTTAGTATATCTTCTGATTCATTATTATATATTTTTTCCCATATGACTCTTCTTAATTCAATTATCTCTATACCTTTAAGTATATATAGGATAAAAGTTTCATAGTTTTTTGTCATTTCCTCATGCATATATGTAGTCACGTTCTTTGTTATGCAGATTTTTTATTTCAATTATTCCTTCCTATCATATTCATAATTGATTAAATTCATATTAGATCATTATGAACTAGATTATTTGTTTATCATGTTTTCCGATCACTACTAGCATCGTACTTTAGCGGATACTTTCTTCTTATCAGCGCCTCAACTTTGTTTACTCCCCTAAACGGCTTTCCTTGCCTACCGGTTTCAACATTAGGATGACATAGTATGGAAGTTTTCTCCCTATTTCCAGTGTGCTAATAAACTAGAAATTATGACTTCAAATAATTCTAATACATAATAACTAACATAAATTTATTCAATCATATATATGATATTCAGGAATATATGAAATTAGTTCCGCATATTTATTGAAAATATACCTTTGCTTCTTGCTTATCCATGCTATCTGAAATATCTGGTTTGATTTCAGATTGTTGCTTCATTATCTTTTTTGTTATAACCGACTGCTTATATAGGCAATTCTAATTCTATCCTATTTATTACAATAATGTATGAAAGTGCACGTACTATCCTACTTACCTACTTTATGACACATTATGACACACACACCTACTTTATTACACTTGTCCACTAGCTTTTTTGTTCACTACTATTTACTACTATTTACATTCATGTCCACATTACACTTGTCACACCTACTTTACAATAATGTGACTTAGTACTATACACTTTAAGACTTTTACATAATAATTTACATCTACTTTTTGGCTTTCTTAGCCAAACACGTTTTTATGTCTTCTTCTATATCTTTGTTTGCGTCTTCTTATCTCTTGTTCTGTCTTTATCTTCTTTTATCTTATCATTCCAGCTGGACATCTGGTATAACATTATCTTCTCCGTTGCATTTTGAGCATATATGATCTGGATGTTTGTGTCCAATCATCTTGCAATATCTGGTTAATAGTTCTGGTGAAATAAATCTTGCTTTAAGTGCTCTTGTCGTAGGTCTTTCTTCTGGTTTTAATAATGATAAAATTCATCACTGGACTTCATCCATATCTGCTCTTCGTAGTTCTTTTGAATTCGAGTATATCATTAATTGATCTCTCGAGTAATAACTCCATATAGCGTTTCTGTTTAAATAGTTGTTTGCTAATTCAAGTATAATACTTGATATACCAATTGTTCTTTTGTTGGCATAAAAACTTGGTATCTCTATTTTGCGTATCTCTTCTTGTTGTCCAATATCTTAGGGTATAATCATTTCTTTGGTCAGTCTTATTTTGATTACCTGAATTGGGGGTTTTATTTCTTCGTATAATATTTCCTTTGGTGCTGTATAAAATTTTATATAAAATAAATTTCCTTTTGTAACTCTTTTGTATGTAATAAATGCTTTATGTAGTTCTGGTATTCCACTAACTTCGTCTCCGTCCTATGTGTATACGGTATTTAACAGTCCATAGTTGTAACATGTCCTTACTAAATTGACGTTAGTTTTTGGTTGTGCAATTAACTTGTTATATCCTTGTAACTTTTGTGTCAAATAATCCTGATTTGGTTCTTTTGTAGTTGATCTGGGGTTGAGGTTTAAATAAGTTTGGATTTTATGTATATTTTCGATATAGGTTCATGTGATGTGGTTATATGTCTTTTTCTCACTTTGGTTCTGCAAATTATCTGCGTATGTAGAGGTTTGTGGTTCTATGGATATATTTTTTGGTGTTCTTTGGGTAAATGGTTTTTCGAATAGCTGGTTTAAGTTCGCATTTTTATGTTGTTTATCACTAACTTGTTTGCTTGTACCTGCAGCTGTATTTAAACAAACATTATGGGTTTTTTGGTGTTTCCCAAAGTCACCTTTTATCTCTGGAATTTTAAAGTCTTTCGATCGACTTAGCTCCGCATTTTTACCGTCATGTTGCTGACTATTATATTAGCTTTAGACTTCAGATTATCTTCATTAGTCTTTAGCTTTTGCATCTCATTTTCCATTTTTTCCACTTTTGTACAAAGTGTAGAAATGGCTTTGAGTAGCTCTTCCATTGTATTTTCTTTCTCAGTATCAGTCTGAGTAGTTTTTTCTTCATAAGTAATCTGCAATGACATTCTTGTCAGTTCTTATTATTTCAATAGTAAATTTAGTATGTTTAATATCAATCTTCTTATTTCTTTTGTAGTTACTGAATCTTGTATTTTTCTTGTCAACCACCATTTTACTTGTGTATTATCTGTCCTTATAATGAATTTATTATATACAATATATGGTTCGAATGATGACAAACATTTATATACTGAATATAACTCTTTTCTATTTATTTCCCATTTTATTTCTGTATCCGTATATGCTCCTGAATAGTATCTACAGTGATGTTCTATTTTATTTTCATCATACCTGTATTTTAGGATTCCTCCATAACTTTTTTCACTGGCGTCTGATTCTACTATATATGTAAATTTTTTGTTTTCATCCGGGAAATATAGTTTATGTAGGTTTTTACATAATAATTTTACTTTTTGTATTTGTGTTTGGTCTTTTTTATCAAACTGGTATTCTATGTCTTTCTTTAATTTTTGTTGTAATGGTTTTAAATTCTCTGCTAATTTTGGTATGTATTCTCTTACTTGGTTTACTA
>JAJOOS010019659.1:0-11822 GCA_029582725.1 Solanum chiquidenum
AATTTTAAATTTTTAAATTAAAAATTATATATAATATAATTTATTTTATTTTAATTTTATGATCTTAACATATTGTATAACATATTGAAATTGAAGACTAAGATCAAAATAGAAATATTTATCGAAAAATAGATTTAAAAATAAGATAAACATAAATTAAAATAAATTAGGAAACACCTGTAATAATGTCATGAGAAGCTAGCTTTATCGGAATAAAGTGTTCAATTATTATTTATGTGAGTTAATCATTCATTACTTTACTAACATGATACCCATATTTTGAAGAAATAAAAATATTTCTTGGTTGGTGGGGCCGTGGTCGTGTCTTACTTTACCCTTTCATTTTAACTCACACATTTTACCTTATGTTTACAAAATACATTAATATTCTTACCACTATTACATAATTTTAACTTTAATTTTATAAAATCTTTGAGAGCAGATATTTATATCAAATTAATATTTGAAGTATATCGTTTATGACTTATGCACATGCTCCTACTCTGTATCAAAATTAACCTCCTTGTTTGTATTCCTTTCAACGGATTATTTTTTATTATTATAAATAAATTGTTCCTTCTAAAAAAAAAGAAATCCGATAGGTAAGTTTGATATGATGGAAGATATTTTTTTTTAAAAAAAAAAGATATTTGCTTATGGAAAAGTATACTAATTTTTCTAAAAAATTTTTTAAAAAAAATCTTAAAAATGAATCAGAAAGAAAGTTTTTTTAAAAAATTTGTGGTGTAAATTAGTCATAGATGTTTGTATTGTTACAAATCATTTTGTTTACATTGAAATAATTATTTTAAAATTAAATTATTACTAAATAAATACTAACTTTTCAATTTATTAAGAATAAAAACAAATCAACAGGAAAAAAAAACTATTTTAAAAAAAGATACTCCCTCCATCGTAATTTATGTTACATTCTTTAAATTTTAAAATTTAAACAAATTTATCTTTAATTATACATTTTTTTATATATCTTTTAATTATTTTGAATTATCACATAACTTATGACTTTACTTCGTTCACCCACCAAAGAAAATAAAATATGGAAAATAAAACATTGCACTTTTTTCATTAGCTCATTTTTCAACAAGTTGGGCTAAATTTTGTGAATGATTAAAGTAGTGCGCTGTCAATTATCATTATGGTGGTCGTCCATATATGGCTAAAAAGATCAAAACATAAACAACATATAGAACTTGACAAAATAAAGTTATTGTACGATAATGATATGTTTTTTTTTTTTTTTAAATTATTTTTTTTATAAGGATGCGTTTGGACGTCATCAGATATGGACGTGTACAAAACATCGTGTGAAATCTCCTCACTTGTCTAACTTGAAAAATAGTAAAAGTACGTAGTAGTAAATAGTTGAACTGTATTTACTTGGGATTATGACAGAGTAGTAAGCACTTTTTTATTTATATTTAGAGATTTGTTCGAATTTCTGAATATGAGATTTAAAAAAATCAGAAATACCACTTTATATGATTTAGTTAGGCACTGATATAAATACTGACACGAATAGATAAAAAAATTAAATCAATTATCAAATAATTTGTAATTGTGAAAACATTAATTAGTGCCCCTATTTCCATCCATAATTTAAGGCAGTTTAAATGATCGATTTGACGCAGAAAAATCAGCACTACTATAGGAAGCAATATTCTCATTTATTAGTTCCGTGCATTTTTGTTTGTTCGTAATATTCAAATATAAATTCATTAACACTTGTTTTATTTAGAAAATCAAGAAAAAAAATTATTTGATAATTATTTTATTATTATTATCAAATACTATTCTATATGTTTCATATTATCTGTCTACATTATTAAAAATTGTTATTCTAAATCGATTTCCATTTATAAATTAAATAAAAAACAATTATATCTTATTTTTTTAATTAATTCTTTTTTAAAGGGTGAAAAAAATTATAAAATTAAAAAAAATAAAAATATAACACAGTTTATGATTAACAAGGATAGTAACATTTCATAATCATTAGATAACTTATGATTAACAGGGATAATAATAAAAATTACTTATTTATATCTTTTTGAGTATTGTGTAAAATCAAATATAGACGAATAATAATAGTTCAAACTGATGTATATAAAGTAGTACATAGTCATAGTATGAGAAAATATGTACTATGAAGTGTACGGAGGAAAAAAATGCATTTTATGATTATCCGATGGCACACGTTTATTAGAATTCAGTATTTTTAGTATAAAAAGTAAAATTTATATTTAAAAATATATAAATTATAAATAAATAGTAAATATGAAATTTTAATATCAAAATACAATAAACTCAAATGTTAAAATCCTTAATATTGAATCAATAAAGCTTTAATCATAAATCCATCTGTGTGATCATCAATTCTACTTCGATTTTTTTAAAACTCAACAAGTGAACAAACGCTATTATTTATTTATCTATTTGTTGAAAATACAAACAAATGACTTCATAAGTTCGTTCGTTTAATAAATGTCAAATTCCAAGTTACGAGGTCTGATTTTTTACAAATTTCAACATTGGCTTGCTTTTAAGTATAAATTGAATACTTCTATTCGAATGAAATGAAATTGCTAGCATAATAAATATTTTTCTAAATTATGAAGGCAGAATGGTTTAATAGATTCTTATATTTATTTTAAGTTTGTATTTTGGATCATTCTACTTAATTATCTGTTATTTGAATTCTTAAATTTAGTGAAATTAAGTATTTTAAATCTCTTTCACTGATTGTGAATTTCAAACGCTTGACAAAAATAATATATCATCATCCACATCACATTTTAAATGACACATTAATTATTATTAATTATTTTTTTAAAATCTATATTTTCTTTCTTTTCACTTCATCCCTTCACTTCTCTCCAAAAAATTTTACATTATAGATACCACCACAACCTTCCATTCTCACTAGTATCATTACATTCTTAAATAACTACTCCCTCCGTCCATAATTGTTTGTCAGAGTAAGGTCATGCACACCCCTTAAGAAAAATTTAATAGAAGGTGTAATTTGACTAATATAACCCTACTATACCAAGAATACCAAAAGTCTACATAACTTTTCAATTGAACTACACTATCATTAAGGGTAGAATTGAAAAAAAGTGATTAATTGTTTCTTGATTGTTTAACTTGACAATTAATCTTGGACATCTATTTTTAGTATACCTGTCAAATAATTGTGGACGGAGGGAGTAATAATTATCATTCACAACTTTTAACTGTATTTCTTTTACCAACATTTACATCTATCACTTGAACTATCATAAATCTTATTTTCCCATTGATGTTAACGAATAGCCATTAAAATATATCAATATACTTTAATATTTGTACATAATTTTACATAACACATTTCACCTAATTTCACAAAGACATTCAACAATACTTTTCATCTTTCAAGACTGTTGAATCTTTATCACTTTACAAATTATAAATTATCCCAAAAATAAGAAAAATACAGATCTACAAAAATAATACAATTTCGTTTCTAATTTCGGAGGAAGAAAAAGTGGGGGGAAAAAAGAAAAGAAAGAGAAACAAGAAATTGGAAAGGGCTGGAAAGGGGAGAAAGAAGAGAAATGGGAGGTTTGAGAGTAGAAAGAAAAAATAAATGGGGAGGGGTGAGAAAAGAAGAAAGAACTGGAAAAAAAATTAATTTTCTTATTTTTAATCTTTTTATTCTAGTCTAAAATTTGATTTTTCACGCTTTTTTTATGTGTGACATCACGTATTTGTGCCAAGTCAATAATTAAGTTGTCACATAAGTTTGGTCAACGATCAGAAGGGCTTAAAACATAGAATTTCATTGAATTTAAGGATTCAAACGACAAATAATCAAGCAAAAAGATTTAGAATACAAACACATACAAGTAAAATGGTCCATCAAATCATTTCACTATGATTCAAGTTAGGGAGAGCAGGGGAGGGGAAAGAAAAAACATTTTTTTATTATATTTATCTTTAAAAACTAAATTATCTTTTAATTGATGGATGTAAAAGTAGATGGAAGTAGTAAATTGTGCCTACTGTTTGTCCCTGGTAATTATTGACGACGCACAATTAATTATTGGAAGTTAGAAAAAAGAGGGTAGTACACGTGGAGAGAACTTATCACATACATGTGCTGCTTGGTTACCCACTATGACTTTATTCCTCATGCACCGAGCTAGAATTTTTAATAAAAAAATTTAAAAAATCGATATCTAATATTATATATATAATATAATTTTAATTATGTATAAATAATTATATTTTCTGTAATTCTTTTTGAATAAATCTCTAATAATATGCTAGCTTCGCTCCTAAATGCACCTACTACAATCTCTATGACATATGTAATATAAATCAAATCAAATCGATCGATGTACATCCCTATCTACCTTTGACTTATTCCTTTCACTTTTGAGTTCTTCTTTTCATCTTCTTATCTTTTATAAATTTCTTTTTGTGCTAGACTGATGGAATATGCGTAACAGGACGCATCGTTATGCTGCACTTTTTTAAAACACAAATTAAAGTAGACCGGTCAACAAATTTGTTTTTTGTATAAAATTAATCATTGTAGTAGCATGTCTTTAGCACCACAACAAATTAATTTATGCAAGTACATGGTATATTAAATTAAATTAAACAGGTGGCTTTCAAAGGAAACAAGGTAATATTTAATAATCGATTACTTGATTATCAGCTTGTCATTGTCATTTATATATAATGAGAGATATTTATTGAATCGAAAATATATATATTCAAATTGTTTCCAACAATACATGTGTATATTTAAATAGAAGTAACTACTACAGTACGTAATATCTCAATATATAAATTAAAAAATGATTCCGATACTATAACAAGGGAATAGGCCTAAATTTAATAATTTTTCTTTTCGATTATTTGTTTAAACCGATCATTATATATTGGTTTCTTTCATTTTGTTATTATTAGCAAATCATATCATGTATTCATACTATACTCTGATAAAATTTCACACGTGTTAGGAGAATAATATGGAAATTTTGTAGCTCTAGTTTTGACTATGAATTATGATAGGGAAGTGGGAAAGTAGAGGGTTTTACCGTGTTGTCGGAGGAACGTATATATAGTATTATATTAGTAAATGATTGTTGACTATAGTGTGAATCAATCTTTTGCCATTGAAAAAAATAAGACAGCATGTCAAATCATATCCCATCAAACGAGCTACCATTTCTCTAATTTTGACTCAAAAAATATGGCTATCAAGTCTTTGTGAAATAACTCCAATGAGAAGAAAAAATAAGGCGTTAAGAGACCCTCCTAGCCCAACCCTCTGACTTTAATGAATTTTCACCAATTATATATTTACAATAATAGAAGATATATATATATAGGCCGCCTTTGCACCAGGTGCGGAGTTAGTAGGTTGATTATGAGTTCAATTGAATTTAGTAATTTTGTTCAGATTCTGAATTTGGAGTAAGAATAAAGTGAATTTTAGGTTTAGCGATCATAAAATTATATTAACGCTCTATAGTTATACTTTTTCTATTTGCGCTCCATAGTAAACATAATTTGCTATGGAGCATCTCATTTGTATATATCGCAGGCAGACAACTCGTTTGTATAAAACACACATCGATTATATATGTATATCGGTTAGATAATTATATATATATCTATTATGTATATGTATAAATGATTGTGTTTGTATATCTGCATAAAATTTGAATTTGTATACAATTGAATCGAATTAAAACATTTGTATATCAAATCTCTCTCTCCCTCCCTCGCTTTATACAACACAAATTATAAATTGTATTTTGTATAATTTGTGTTTGTATAAAGTGAGAAAGGCAAAAGAGAACTGGGCAGAGAAATATTTGTATTGTATAATTATAAGTGTATAGGACGAAGAAATATGTATTTGTGTTTTTATAAAGTGAGAGAGGCGACAAAGAGTGGCGAGCGAGATTTCTGGGGAGAGAGGCGAATGACAAAGTGTTTGCTACGGATTAGAATTAAATATGATTATGTTATTTAGTTTAAATTAATAGTTTGCTATTAAATAAATATATATAAAAATATTGAGAATTTCAAATTAATAAATTTTAAATTTTGACTTCACTTCAATTAGACACTGGTGTCTTGTTTCTCCATCACTCTATATTTCACATTATATAAGATATACATTGGGTTAGACGTGTGTGGTGAATAAGGAAAGGAAATATGAAACATAGGATAAGTTAGGTTCGATCCAGCAATAATAGACACTAGATATTTCTTTAGCAATAATTACAGTAAGCAATTAAATTTACACACGAGTCTTGGTATCGTGTTAATGAGAGTCTTCGTTGTAAATAATTAAACTATTTATCATCGAATCATTATTCATTCACTAAGTAATACATTATTCTCAAACTCTTAAATTTCATTATTTGTTATTTCAATAAGATGAAACGTATCTGTTGAGATGACAGCTAATTCCAAATTCATTCTATTAATCTGATATTTATTGCTTCCTTTCTCTTGTTCACATTGATCATGCGAATTACAATATACAAATTTGATACATTCATCATATTAATCCATATGTTTTTTTGAAGTCATGTTTATAAATTTAACTGTACCGTTTCAGAGATAGACAAACGTTTTATTCACGACAAATAAAAATATATTTGTAGAACAACCACTTGATTGATTAGGTAGGTTTTTGGCTGGTGTTTTTAATTACTCTTTCTGTTCTAGAAGAAACGAAGAAGAAACTTTTTTGTTCACATGTTCCTGTCAAACCATTATATTTAACTCATATAAGTCGTTAAAGTATAGTAATAATTATGTGGGATCAAATTAGGACAATTAAATGAAGATTTAGGAAGAACGTTTTCTATCTCAACTCTGGACTCGTATTAATTAAGAGTAAAAGTTTGTCGTATATCCTTTTATTACTACTTTGAAATTAAAACTCAGGTAGTTAAACCTAGTAATTAATTCGTCTAAGTTTTCAATTAAAAGTTATAACTTACATTTGATCATAAATTTTGAAATTGAATTTTTGAAAATATATATCCAAACACAATTTTAATTTTCAAAAATTAGTAGAAGTGAAATTTCTCAAACTAATTTTTGGAAAGTAGAAAATATTTTGAATATAAATTTTAAAAATTTATATTTGAAGATAAAGATTCAAAATCGCATCAAATTTCATGGTCAAATAGATATTTAAAGATAAAAATTCAAAATCTGATCAAACAAATATTTGAACAAAAGGTTTCAAAATCTGTTTCACTATCTGATTCTAACAATTTTCATGCATCTTTAAATGCTAACTAATAGTACTATTTGGTGTGTTGCTTACTTATTTTATCGTGTTTGATATGTAAGAAAAATATATTATCCAAAAACTATTATATATAATCTAGACAAATATCACTATATAGAGTCTCGAGTATCTTTCCTTCGAAAACCAACTAAGACAAGTCCAACATCCTGGCTGAATTCGAAATCCTGCAAGCCATTATTTGTATGAACTCGTGTATCCATGACGGATATAAGCATCTCTGGGAGGTGGGCAAGTGATATTCAGTGAAGATAAAGTACGTTGGATGGTTAGGAGGACACAATCAATTAGCTAAGACCGAGCACGGCCACCGGGACTCGAGTTAACTTTTTAGTCAAATGAATAGAATGGCCCCTACTGGGAGGCCCCTCGGGTAGAATTATGTTACCAACACTCGTGACCTGCAAAATTTATTTTCGCTGGCACTGTTGTGTATTGCGTAGATGATACGAAACAGTGGGGACACCCAAAAGTGTAGCTTAACGATCGATGAAATGAAAGAAGAATCATAAATTTGAGAGACAGAATCAGAATTTGAACTTTATAGCATTGAGTCAAAGTAAAACTTTAAAATAATAAATACAAACATACTATTTATTGCAATTTCGATAAATATTATGAATATGTGAAATACTAGGTAATATCTTCATATCTGTCTAAATCTTCATAGACAAAGTAGCATATAACCGGTGAAATAGTGAGGTATGCATTGAGGTTTCTAAGTCAAGTATAACTTTAAAATCATAGTTCAAACATTCTATTTATTGCAATTTTGATAAATATTATGAATATGTCATATACTAGGTAATATCTTCGTATATGTCTAAATCTTCATAGACAAAGTAGCATATAATCGGTGAAATAGTCGAGTATGCATGAGCTGGTCGGCTGGCCCAGACACTACCTGTATTGTTGTTTGTAATTTTGGCCTGCTCGATCTTGCTAATACACTCATTTTAATTAAAAGAAGAAAAAAAAGAGCAAAGTTCAGTGTGCCTGGATGGAAAAAATTAGTTCAATGTATCTAGATTCATTTTCTAAATTATACTAATAAATTGGGGCAGGTCAGTTGATTAAGGTACCATATCTAAAAGGTAACTCTGCATTTTTTAGTAGTACTCTTTTCTAATATTTTTTCCTGATAAAGAGTACTTTTTTCCTCAATATTTTGTTACCAAAAGTACATAGGTACCACGATTGAGAATATCATAAACTGATAAAAGTGTGCTCTGACTCTGAGCTTAAACTTTTAGATGACATGGTCACACACTTCAACATGATATTAGAGCAGACAAAGATCTTGAAATCGAATCTCACCGCCACCCAAATAAAAAAAGAAAAGAATTTTCACCCATGAATAGAAGAAAATAGCTATATCTCAACTGTTAAACTCACTTTAATTTAAATACAATAAAATTTCTACATAGGCAAAAGAAAAATTTGAGACATGAGGAGGGTAAGAGTAGAGGAACATACAGCCTATGTACAAAGGAAAATAATAAAACAGATTGAATCCAACAGATGAATATAGAGATCATGTCTGAACATGTTGCATATTGTTTCTATTACATATGTATAAGCTTACAACAATAAAACAAACATGTGAAAGATATCTCTGCACCTGATTTAGCTACTTCTATTGCTCCCTAAGACTCGCACCATTCGTCTAATGTAGGAATCGCCACACCCACATTTTTCATGTCAAATATGTTCGCTGCAATACAAAATAATCAGTGCACATAACAGTAGCTCGAGATGAATTATAAATGAGTTGAACATCTACTTCTGCTTTAAATGGATGGCAAATTGATATTTCAAGAAAACCATGATCACAGATTCACATGAAGTTGAGTTTAACGTTTCACTAGAACTTTAGTCGAAGCAGGAAAAACTATTTTCATTCAAGATCAAATTTGCTAAGACGACCAAAAAGAAACACAGCAGAACACATTGGACAATTAAACTGATAATGATGGCTCGCTGTTCTCAAACAAGGAAGAAACTGATAATTATGCTTCTAACTTACAAATGGACCTAAATGAGTTGTGATGTAAGAAAGTAAGTACAAAAAAATACAGAATCGCAAGGTACAAAGTCCTTAAAAGAACTACATACATTTGATGGTCCTTTCAGAGGAAAAATTAGGCAACTCCAAAACCAACAGAATCAGCGAAACTTAGTTCAAGTCTTGAAACCAATGGCATGGTAAAACTGTTATTATTAAATACATATAGTATTTCTTTTCAGAGAAATGATAACTGTCGGCAGTCTCCTAGTTCAAACGTTTTGTAATTGTTCCAAGATCTAGATAGTTTGAAGGAGCAGTACCATGTCAGACTTCTCTATGACTTGTGCAAGCAGAGGTTACCAAGGGCAAACTGGGATGACGAATAGTGAAAAAGAGTTCACGTGTTTACTGAAGTTTGCAGTGCGAAACATTAATAAGGTTGAAAGCAAATGTTTGATGTACTTTCAGATTTTTTTCTGTATTTCCTGATACTTAAGGTTATGGCTTAGATAAGTAAGGATTAAGGATCCAAAATAAAGATTATGGCCTAGACAAGTATGTTTGTAAACGGTAATTTCCTCATACAAGCTTTCAAAATGCAGAATAATAAGGACGCCCTAGTGCCTGATCTTTCAAATATGTAGCAAATTCATCTATGAATCTAACTGTAAATAAACTTCACAAGACAGGACAAGACAAAGTTAAACACTAAAGCATGTATCGATAATGAGGAGATAGTCGACCTCTGTGGCCCGAACTTATGATCTGGTTAAGTGATCAGTAGTTGTAATTCGTAACTACTTAAAATAAGATATAGCATGAAGTTATTTGACAGTCAATACTAATCAACTTGCCTAGTACCTAGATTAAAAGACAAATAGTCATAAGTTATTAAAACTAAAAACTCAATAGGTAAACAAGCACAAAAACGACTGCTTTGTGTTATCTGTTACCAATGTGTATATCAGGAGTAGCAGCAGCTGTGGCATCTATAATGACCGTCACGCGTTGATAGTCCAATGCTACAGCATCAAAGACAGTCTGTCGTATGCAATTTGGAGTTTGAACACCTAAACAAAAAATATAAGTCACTTGACAAATACATACACACACATCAGTTAATCAAATCCTAAAGTCTATAGCTATAGAAAATCTCGATTATAAGCATCTAATTACCAATAACGACCAAGTTAGTAACGCCAATGCCCTGAAGATACGAATGAAGATTCGTGTTAAAGAATGCACTGAAACGTGTTTTCACCAATTTGTAATCACCTTCCTGAATAACAAGCCCATCAACCAGTTCTGCTCCCACACACCCCTTTGATGTAGGTTTTGGTTTCCCATCACCGTACAAATGCCTACGAAACAATTCAACATCTCTTCCTAATGGGTCATGCTCACGGACAACCTACCACAAATTGATTTAACCATCCATTAAAAGTAGAATTTTAACCTAAAATAATCCATTACAATAACAACAACAACTACACCTCAGTCCGAAACCAGTTGGTATCGGCTATATGAATCCTCGGTGCTCCATTTAAGTAAAAATCCATTAATATTGTAAAATTTAACTTTACAGTAAAATCATAAAGTTAAATAAATACCCAAATAATGGGGATTCCACGATTTCGTGCAACCTCAACGGTTTTGATAACGTTTGGGACAATAGCTTCACCTCCGCTAACAAGCATAGGAGCACCTGGTAGTATAAAATCTTTCTGAAATTTAAGTTCAAACAGACAAATCTTCAACAAATGATTGTTACTACTATGCTGAATCAGAAGAAAATTAGAGAAATACCTGCATATCTATGACAACAACAGCTGTTTTGCTCCATTTATCACAATTTTCTGAGCCCATTTGATTATTACAAACTCAGAATTTCGTCCGACTCCACTTTATCTACCTGCTACTTTCAAGACTAATCAATATTTTGAGCGTTGACCGTATCTATTGGATGGGCCAGACTAATTGGGGCCTGATACCCCAAACTCAACTTTTCTGTGTTGGGCTTTTGATTTAGTAACTGATATGCCCCAAATGATGTCCTATCCCTCTCTGATACATCTCCCCCCCCCTCTTCGATACATTCATGGAAAAATTACTTGGATTAGTACATTTTAATAAATAATTACTGATTTTAGTGATACTTTAATAAATAATTACTGATTTTAGCGATACTTTTTATTTATTACCATTTATAGCAATATATAACAATGCTATGTTAAAACTGCAATATGTATTAAAAGTGAATTATGTATACAATATATATGTATTATAATTGTTTTTTAAAATATATTATGCTTGTTTGGTAAGAAATTGGCACATTGAATTATAAGTGTATTAAAATGTGTGATAAATGTATTATCCATCAATAAAAGTTGTATTATATGTGAATAATAAATTGTTCTTCGTAATATGTATTAAAACTGAATATAAATGTATTAAAAGTGATCAAGT
>JAJOOS010019660.1:0-15563 GCA_029582725.1 Solanum chiquidenum
TCCCGCCAAAACCCGTCCCATCCCGTATATATAGTGGGACGGGATGGGATGGATTTTTATCCCCCCAATCCCGGTCCCCCGAATCCCGGTCCCCCCAAAATCCCGCCCAAATGGTCCCCCGTCCCTTCCCGTCCCCCTTCGTCCCGTCCCCCAGTCCCCGTCCCCGTCCCCTTGCCAGCCCTAGGGCCATGATAGAAAGGTATGGTATTTTTCATCCATAGAGTTTTCTCGAAATCTCCAATTTCAAAAAGGTAGAAGACCCTAATTATGAGGGTTTTCTTCAATTACCATGGGTTCCTTTGAAACTTGGTTTTAATGATTGAATTGAGTTATATAACGCATGAATTGATGAATTCTTATGATTTTTATGAGGTTCCTCATGAACCCATGTAATTTCCATATTTATAAATTGTGATGATATGATGTGGGTCTTTGATGATGAAAGAAGAATTTTATGAACTTATGCATGAGTGATAAAATCACATGAGTTATAATGAAATCCATGTTTAATGCTTGAATTCTAGATGTTATGATTGAAAGTAGGCTTTAAACCTTGAAAGGGAAAAGTATGAGATTATGGATGTCTTTATAAAATTTATGAAAATGCTTCAAGTATGCTTTGAAAGTAAAGTATCAATGATTATGATGATGATGTCGTGTTGTGAAAGGACATTCTCACTTAAACACATACTAGCATGATGTGAAAGGTTTTCTCACATAGTAAGAATTCTTATGTTGAGGCTTTCTCACCTATCTAAACGGGCCAAGCCCATAGCTCAACCTCCACTTTAGTCTACATTGGTGCGGGGTTTCCCGATCGACATATCAGAGGCCACTATTCATCGGTTCATGTATGGCCCAGACCACACTCTTCCTATTAATATAGCAAAGTATGACTATAGGATGGGCATTGTCCAGAGCGGGTCTTTTCAGAGAGATGTTGATCAGAGAGAGACGATACTTTGTTGGATGGCACATCATACTACTACGTATGGGGAACGTAATGAGTGGGTCTGAAATTCCCCTCTAGGTATCAGGAAGGTGACTCTAAGGTTCGCTGCGAAGTTCTTCTGGCTATTGGTTTGAGATTAATTGTCCCCTACTCAGGCAGACAACGTTGTTACATGGGACTCGACTGTGATGCTGGCAGCCATTATGGCGGGTTTGGATATTGATTTTTCCCACATCCTAAACACAGAGATCCACGAGAGGGCCTTCAAGGCCACCACAACCCTGCCTTTCCGGTGTCTGATTTTTCATCTCTGCAGGGAGGCTTCAGTGCCTATTTGGCATTGTGACAGGTTGCTTGGGGTGACCAAGACATTGGACATCGGCCTCATTCGAGACGATGCAAACCTTGCTGCACCACAAAGGGAGCCACGGGTAGAGGTACCACTTTTCGGTGTTGATCTCACTGTGGATGTTGAGACGGTCCAAGCTGATGACTCTACTATTCCAGCCACTACTGATGCTCATGCTCCATCTTCTACTGCCACTAGCCAGGACCCTAGCTCATCCCGAGCCACCCCTTCTTCAGGGTCCACTACCGTTCCTCTGGCTCGAGTCTAGAAGCTGGAGACACAAATGGCCACTTTGCTTCAGCATATGAAGCCATGGATGCAACGTTCTATTGAGGAGTCTGAGGCGCAGATGAAGCAGATGATGGTTCGGAAGATTCAGGCTGTTCATAAGAGTCGGGATGTTTTCGAGTTAAAAGTCTTGGAGAGGCCTTCCCCTACCATTGATTTAACCACTTTCCAGATGGAGTTGGCTAGCCTCCATGTTGATGTTGCTTCCCTATTAGCCCCTACTGAGGAGGTACCAGAGTCTACCCTTGTGGTACCGGAGGATGAGGTGGTGATGACTGCTCTATTCGGCGATACTATGCCACCACCAGACACTTCCCATACTGCTGTTAAGCACCCCCGCTCTGACCATACTTCTGATAATGAGGAGGCTCAACGATTGAGGAAGAAGGAGAGCCAACAATTTTAGGTGGCCCAGAGGGCTTCTATACTTGATGAGGAGAGAAGACAACAGTAGGCCCATGAGGTGGTTGTTGGCCCATCTAGCATTCCGAGAACTACTGATGGTGCTCCCATAGTTGGTGAGGGCGCTATTGATAGTGTTCCTATTGTTGATCCAATGAGTTTGGAGAAACTGGACCTACCCATTTTTTATGGGTCTTCAACATATTTGCGCCACAAGTTTGCTTCACCCTATGCTTTATTTCTTTTTTTGTGCATTGAGGGCAATTGCACCTTATTTTGTTGGGGTGGGGTAAATAGATTGTGAGTGACAAGGTGAAGTCTGAGTAACCCAACTCATAATCTTCTCTCAGGGTTTTCTTGCCTGTGTTCTTTCCCCCCAAGAGACTATTTTACTTTCTGTTGAACCAGCATGTTTAGGATTGTATGTGTAGAAGTAAGTAGAAGAATGAAAGCATGATGGCAAAAAAATCATGAAATTGATACCCGTCCAAAAAGTTTGAAATGTGTTAGATATTTAGGCTTGATGAGTTGTATGTGCTGGAACTCAATATGACATGATAAAGAACCAGTTTGACCTCATGACTTAAGCTAAAAACTTGAACTGGGTAATCAAACAACCTGATAATGAAACAATGTGACGTGTGTGTGAGAAAAGTTTGAATGTTCATACAGTATGTGTCAATCTAGAACTTTCCATGTTGTTCTTGCTAAGATAATCTAGGCTAGAAGTTGGGAAATGATTATAGGTTCTTGTTCAAATAAGTCCACTCAAGCCTAAAATAATGCAACCAAAAGAAATAAGTGTTCCCTTTAATCCAAATGTTTGAGCCTAATGTAGACCACTTCTTTCAATACACTTAACTCACCTTCCCTAAAATAATTGTCCTAGCCCCGATCCCTCCTTGGACATGTGCATCTTGACTTAGGCCAAAACCATAGTTGAGGTTGGCTAATTCAAAATGTTACCTTGATATTGGCCTTGGTCCGACATCGGATATTGTGCACCTTAACTAATGCAAAATACATAAGTTGAGGGTGGCTATGAAAAAGCAAAACCAAAAGAAAAAGGGTATGAAAAGAGTTTTGTATTGAAGAGAAAAATAAAAAGATTGAAAAAGATGTGACTTTATTCAAAAGAAGCAAAAAGATGAATGACAAAAGTGCTGAAAAAAATGAAGTCAAAGAAAAAGGAAGAAAAGTGAAAAATATGAGCTATAAAGTCAGAAGTCACATCTGTATTGAGGAGAATCAAGGGAAAGAAAGGAAAATGAAAAGATGTCAAGAATTGATTAAGGAAAGAGGTAAAAGCCAATGTAATGTCAAGGAGGGCAGAAAGTCACTAAAAAGTACACAAATGTACCATACCTGACCCTGAGCATACGTTACAAGCTAAGAAAGTCCTATAGTGATCCTAGTGACTGGTTTGAAGAGTGTACGTAGGGAAAATAAGGGCAAGCCTATGGTATGGAGCACTAAATGTACTTGAAGTCACTTCTGAGCGTGAGTGTTGAATGAATCCTAAAATTTGAAATTCGTATATATTGTGTGTGGAAAATGATTTCTTTTGAAGTGAGGGCACTAGTTACATTGTTGGAGAATTGGCACATTGGTGATCGTGAAAAGTGTATGATGTGGTGTCTATTGGTCGATCTATGTCATGTTTTGATCCGCATGAGTTAGCTTATTGAGTCTAGATGAAAAGATTTTCTCTAATGTGATGAAGTTGATTGAGAAAACCTTGTGATTGCTTGAGTTTGTATGTCTACTTCTACATAAATGTTGTTTAGAGTATTAGTGTGTCGCTTGAACAACCAATAAGTTTAAGTTGAGGGTGTTGATATACCATGAGTTTGATACGTTTCACTTAGATTTTTTGTGTGTCTTAGGCCATGTTGTTATTAGAAATAATGTTTTGTGTATAATTTTTGCAGGAAATAGGCTTGGATGCAGTTAATGAAGATGCGAGCTGAAAAGTGCAGAAGTAGCCACAAGCGGAGCCACCCACAGACCATAGGTCCATCGACGGGCCGTGGGTGGGCAGTCGTAAGTCTTGGTCTGAGAGTTAATTTTCAGAACTCAAACCACGGACTGACAGGATGGACCGTAGCCCAACCCACGGAGCGTAGGTGATGCATCGTAGGTTGAAGATAAGGGAGTCTGACAAAGTGTGGAACCACGGAGCAAACGACGGACCGTAGTTCGACCCACGGGCCGTATTGCACATCTGTTGATGAAGATAAGAAAGTTGAAGCTCTAGTACCTGATTGATTTTTCTAAGTGTTAAGCCACAGAAGGGGACCTACAGACCGTAGGTCGACCGAAGGTTTGTAGGTCAAGTCGTCGACTGAAGCCGTATCCTTGCAGTTTATTTCCTTATTTTGTTCATCGATTGAAGCCACATCCTTGCAATTTATTTCCTTATTTTGTTTCCTACTTTATTTAGAATTTGTTTTCTATATATAGGAATTGTAATCCTTGTTTTTGGGGGGTAGACATTATTGTAAACTTCTAGTTTTTGGTGTTTTGGGAATTAATTTGCAAACTTTTAGCAATTTGATTTTCGGAATTCATTTGATACAATTTTCACATTAAAATTCAATTCAAGATTTGGGTTTTCATCTATTATACTTGTAAGTTCATGAATTCTTTTAACCTAATTATGAATTGTGAATTCTCAAGCATGAGTAGCTAAATCCACAACTAGGGTTGTGGGAACCATTAGCAATTAACAAAGTATGAATAATAATTAAGTAGTTCTTGAATAATGTTTATGCATGTATTGTTAATTCTTTCATTTAAAAGTCTTCTTCACCCCGTGGCCAATGTTAGAACTCATCTTGTTTTTACTTTCCTGACCAAGGAGGTAGTGAATGAGAAAAGAAATAACAACAGAGACTTAGAGGATGCTATCTAATAGTCTAATATCAATTGGAGTGAAGGTGAAAACTTAGTCATGCATTGATGTGCTGACTAATCTGAGGTAAAAGGTAAGGGTTAGTAAAGCATACATCCGTAGCCGGATATATGTGTGTGGTTAAATTCCCAACTTGGAGGACCAATCACTTAGATTTACCTAACTTATCAACTTTGCATGTAAAACACTAGGAAATGATTACTATTATTAGGATTAATGCGTTAAGATCTTGTGGGGAACACAAATACCCTAGTTTCTTTCTCATATTGATAAACCAAAGTTTGAATCTTGTCCACTTGTAACTTAAGCATTCAAATTTGTTACTTACTTAAAAAATCCACCCTTTTGTTTACTTTTCTCATAAATAGTTTGACTAAATGGATATAATAGTGAGTTAAGTTTAAGTTTGAACCATATTCCTTGTGGGATCGACCCCAACCTACAAGTCAGGTTCTTTATTTGACAATGACCGCTTATACTTTTTTAGGGAGGTGTAATTTGAGCGTATCAGTTTCCAAAGTAATCTCATGAGACGGAAGCTCTCCCGTATGTAGAGGTCGGGTTTCTAGTAGAAATCTCCTTATCTCATAAGAATGTTCCAACATAGGTTGATTAGATAGTGGATCCACTTATGCTAGATGTTCTAGGTTCTACCTTAGGCAAGTAGAACCACCCTTTTCGGTGTGGGAGACACTGGGGGATCATATTATAGCTCAAATGGTCTATTGTCGGTTAAGGCTATTTCCCACAAAAATATTAATAATGAACTAAGGCATGTTTGAAGAAGTATCCCATAAGTTTTCAAAGGTTTTAAGAATGATGTTATGACTTATGTTTTCCAACTCCCTCTCATATGATGTTTTAGCTTGTTAAATTGCATGTCATGAAATGAAATTTCCCTTTTAGCATGATTTAAATGTTTTTATGCATGGATATCATACTTAGTGAATTTTTTGTACTAACGCATACTCTTGCCTACATTTTTTCTAAATGTAGGGTCCGACAATTAGGATCGACAATTTTGTGGCTAGAGCTTGGATTTGATTATTTCCCAAGCTTGGTGAGTCCTCATTGTTCGAGGACAGATTTCCTATGTTTAGTTTCTTTCATGTATTTCCATTTTTGAACATGATGTATGGGATAGGCCCAATTTCATTCGATTGTAATAGATGGCTATGATGAGACAAAGTGTCTAGACATCAACTTTTCTTTATAAAACCTTTTTAAATGAGAAGTGAAGAAGACTGAAGATGGTAAATATCGCATGTTCATCACTATGTTGAAGCAACTTTCCATCAATGTTCATTTGATAGAATCTTTGGAGAAAATGCCTGGGTATGCGAAGTTTATGAAAGATATGGTGACAAAGAAAAGATCTGTGAGTTTTGAAGATGATGATAGATTGCAGCATTGTAGCGCTATTGCTACAAGATCTCTTGTGCAGAAGAAGGAAGACCCTGGTTCTTTGAGGTATGTATTCTTGGGCAGAGATAACACTTTGTTGGTCATCATTGCGGCAGATCTAAATACAAGACAAGTAGAGTGCTTGGTGTGTTAAAGAGGTTCAAGCGAGCTATTGGGTGGACTATTGCGGATATTATTGGGATTCCTCCCGGTATTTGTTCCCACAAAATCCAACTCATGACAAATCATAAACCTAGTATTGAGCACCAAAAAATATTAAATCCACCGATGCAAGAGGTAGTTGAAAAGGAGATCATTAAGTGGTTGGATGCTGGAGTTATCTATCCTATTGCAGATAGTATTTGGGTATGCCCTGTTCAATGTGTTCCCAAGAAAGGTGGGAGTACTGTGGTGCCTAATGAGAGAAACGAGCTTGTTCTGATGCGGCCCATGACTGGATGGAGAGTCTGCATGGACTACCGAAAACTAAATGCTTGGACAGAAAAGGACCATTTCCCTATGCCATTCATGGATCAGATGTTGGATAGACTTGCTGGTAAGGGTTGGTATTGTTTTCTTGATGGTTATTTGGGCTACAATCAGATTTCTATAGCTTCGTGAGACCAAGAGAAGACCACCTTCACTTGCCCTTATGGGACTTTCGCCTTCAAACGGACGCCCTTTGGGTTGTGCAATGCTCCATCGACCTTCCAGCGTTGTATGATGTCAATATTCTCTGATATGGTGGAGGACACTATTGAAGTATTCATGGATGATTTCTCTGTGGTAGGTGACTCTTTTGATCGATGTCTAGCTCATTTAGCTGAGGTGCTTAAAAGGTGTGAAGACTGTAATCTGGTGCTAATTTGGGAGAAGTGCCACTTTATGGTGAAAGAAGGGATAGTTCTAGGTCATCAAATTTCTGAGAAGGGCATTGAGGTAGATAAAGAGAAAGTTGAGGTAATTGAAAAACTTCCACCACCCATCTCTGTTAAAGGTGTTCAAAGTTTTCTTGGGCATGCAGATTTCTATAAGAGGTTCATCAAAGATTTCTCTAAAATTGCACATCCATTGTGCAAACTACTCGAAAAGGAGTATAAGTTTGATTTTGATGATGCTTGTCTGAGAGAATTTGGAGAGTTGAAGGAGAAGTTGGTTACTACACCTATCATTATTTCACCAGATTAGGGACAGCCGTTTGAGGTAATGTGCGATGTGAGTGGAGTGGCGCTTGGTGTAGTATTGGGACAGAGGCGAGATAAAATTCTTCACCCTATTTTCTATGCTAGCAAGGCTCTAAATGTGTCCCAGAAGAATTATACTATGACTGAACAAGAGCTTATTGCGGTAGTTTTCGCATTTGAGAAATTTCGATCCTACTTGCTTGGTACCAAGGTCATAGTGCATACTGACCATTCTGCATTGAGATATTTGATGGCAAAGAAGGATGCAAAGCCAATGTTGATTAGATGGGTATTATTGCTGCAAGAGTTTGATTTTGTGGTAAAAGAGAGAAAGGGGACCAAAAATCAAGTTGCCGATCACCTGCCCAGATTAGAGGAAGAGGCTATGCTAAAGCTTGGTGATAGGGCTGAAATTAATGATGCTTTTCCAGATGAACAGGTATTGGCTGCTTCTCATGATATGATTCCTTGGTTCGCAAACTTTGCTAATTATTTGTCAAGTGATATTGTGTCCCCGGATTTGTCTTTTCACCAAAGGAAAAAGTTTATGCATGATGTGAAGAAATTCTTTTAGGATGAGCCTTACCTGTATCGTAGTTGTGCTGATGGGATTATTTGTCGCTGTGTGCCCGAAATTGAGATGTTGAGTTTACTTGAAGCATGTCATTCATCGCCTGTTGGTGGGCATCATAGTGGTACTCGAACTGCACATAAGATTTTGCAATGTGGATACTACTGGCTTACTATCCACCAAGATGCTCATGATTTCGCCAAGTCTTGTGATCGTTGCCAAAGAGAAGGAGGGATTTCAAACAGGCAAGAGCTTTCTATGAATCCTATATTGGTGATAGAGTTGTTTGATGTATGGGGCATTGATTTTATGGGTCCATTTGTTAGTTCACACGGGATGAAGTATATTCTTGTTGCGGTTGATTATGTATCGAAGTGGGTGGAAGCAGTTGCGCTCCCCAACAATGAAGGTAAAAGTGTCACCGCATTCTTGAAAAAGAATATCTTCTCCAGATTTGGTACACCGAGAGCGATTATCAGCGATGGAGGTTCCCACTTTTGTAATAAGTTGTTGAAGGCGCTACTTGAGAAATATGGTGTCCGCCAAAATGTAGCCACTCCTTACCATCCGCAGACTAGTGGTCAAGTTGAAGTGTCCAACAGAGAGATTAAACAGATTTTGGTAAAGACTGTGAATGCCAATAGAACAGGTTGGTCAAGGAAGCTTGATGATGCTCTGTGGGCCTATCACACTGCATATAAGACTCCCATAGGTATGTCTCCTTACCAACTAGTATGTGGAAAATCTTGCCATTTACTGGTAGAGCTAGAGCATAAGGCTTTGTGGGCGATGAAGAAGCTAAATTTGGATTGGGGCGCCGCATCAAATCAAAGAATTAATGACTTGAATATGCTTGATGAGTTTCTCCTAAAATCTTATGAAAGTTCAGCCTTGTACAAAGAGAAGATGAAGAGGTATCATGATCAACGAATTGAAAAGCGAAAATTTGTTGTGGGTGATCTTGTGCTGCTATTCAACTCTAGGTTGCGCTTGTTTCCGGGCAAACTCAAATCCAAATGGACCGGGCCATTTTTACTCACAAAAGAGCTCCCCCATGGAGAGGTTGAGCTTGAGAACAGTGACGGAACAAGGTTCATGGCTAACGGGCAAAGGATCAAGATTTATCTGGGAAACGCAGAAAGTGTGCAAGAAGTTGTGGAGGCCTATCATCTTGATGAAGTCTGAGTAATTAAGAGGCCTGTGTCATGCCGCGACGTTAAATCAAGCGCTGCTTGGCAGGCAACCCAAGATGTACAATCTAGACAACGATAGATTTTTGTTTTCCATCTAGCAGTTTCTGTGTTTAGTTGATCCTCTATAGTAATTTAGATAGGTGTTTTAGTTTTTTTAGTGTTGGCTAGAATTAGCATAGGGTTCGTGTCTAAAAAGTGTCCAGAAAATGTGAAAAGAATAACCTAATAGTTGCTACATGTGCAGGTACGCTATGAAAAATTTGCAGAAAATGCTCTGGTGCAGAGGTTTACGGACCCCATCAACGGTCCGTTAATCCATCCACAGAACGTGGATGGTGTCCGTAGATCCCATGTAAGTCCCTAAATTTTTCCAAGTACAAGAGTGATCTACGGTCCCAATTGACGGACCGTAGATCAACCCATGGACCGTAGACGGGGTCTCGTTGGTCCAAAATCCCTAATTCTATCTGACCCGGCCCGGACCCCTTTATTTAAAATTAGGCAACTTTGAAATCATTTCCACTTCCCTCCATTCACTCCCCAACCGTTTCCAACACTTCAACTCCGCTAAATCACTCCATAACTCCCTTATAAAATCATCCCTTCCATTCCCCAACAATCCCCACGATTCCTTTCCATTCCAAATACTACTCATCCCATAGTCTGAAAAGAGGGTCCGGTGTTTGGTTAGTCACAAAGAAGTGGTTTTTGGCCTTGAAAGCATCTACCATCACACAATCTCCCCATTCCCGTCGCTGTAAGGTAATAGACTTTCTCCTCACTTTGAATTTCGATTCATTGATAGATGATAGGAAGTCAGGGATTGGGTCTTGACCTTGGGTAATTGTTAGATGAAATGTCATGCTAAAATTGTAAGTTACAATACCTTTGGTAAGATAGATAGTGATTGTGTTTCCGTGTTGTATGTGATTATAAGTCTAAATGTAAGTTTCGACTTAGGGTTCCAAAGTTTGTCTTCAATACTTGTTAAAATGACTAATCGAAATCCTGAGAATGACAAACTAGCATGATTAAGTGTTGAAATGCATGGTTAGAATAGGACGCTGTTGAAAATGGTTAAATAAGTGGGCTTGAAATTTAACCATGTCTAAAACTAGGCACATATCCCATCCACGAGACCCGGTCTACGGACCGTAGATCAATCTACGAACCGTAGATCAGGTCCGTGGTTAGATGCAATTTAAAAATTGCACAAAGTGTGAAACCACAAAGGTGGATTACGGTCCGTCGATTAATCTACAGACCGTTCTGCACATCTGTGGTTTCCATCTGCAACCAATGATTTTGGTCCTCTGATCCACGGAAGGGTTCCACGGACCGTAGATCAATCTACGGACCGTAGATCAATCTACGGACCGTAGATCAATCTACGGACCGTAGATCAATCTACGGACCGTAGATTCCCTCCGTGGATGATCACTGTAGCCACTGTCTGAATTTTTTTTTTGGTCTTTTTTACTGTTCGTGTTTAGTTCTAAAATTTTGTCAAGTGTGTTTATAGTTAGTTTTGGCACTAATATCGCTTCCACAGGTACGATGGCACCCAAAAAGCTTGTCACCTACTCAAAGCAGGGCAAGTCAAAATCTGTTGCTCCAAGCTTCAGGTTAATCGATGAGGACATGGACACAGAAAAAGACCCAGCATACGTTCCCCCAAACACTAGGACTTCTCCCACTGCACCCCGAGCCACCAGAGGTACCCCCCGAAAGGTGATTCCCGACGTAGTCATTGTCTCCCAGTCTGATAAGGAGCACACACTGATCGGGTCACCAACTGGGGCTACTTCCAGTTCAGCTACTGGGTCTACATCTGGCTCTGAGTCTGCCCATGCTTCGGGATCTGAGTCTAGCCATTCTTTAGGCTCTGAGTCTGCCCATGCTTTGGGGTCCAATGCCAAGTCCACCACAGGGTCCGGCCAGAATGAACAAAAAACCTCATCAGATGAGGTCACTATCTCAGAGTCCATACCCGTCCCAAGGAATGAGGACGCCACTCAAGTGGCCTGCGATCCAAACAAATGGTGTGTTGAGGGCCAATGGAAAATCTATCGGGATGCTAAGATGATAAATGACAAAGAGAAGATGGCCTGACTTATTACAGAGGAGGGCAGAGTCTTCACAGGAAGCTTGCACACTGTCCCCAACATCCACCAACTTTTTAACCTTCACAAGTGTGACTGGATGGCTCGAGACCCAGGGACGTATAGTGAGGAGATTGTACGGGAGTTCTACGCCTCCTATGCCACCACTCTCTGTGTTTCGATCTCCATGCGGTCAAAACCCATAGCCCAGGACCCTCTCACTTCAACTATGGTTCGAGGTTGTTCGGTGGACATATTACATGCCACCATCAGCCGCTTTCTCTTTGGTCCTACCACGGGTCACTCTTGGTCACTAAACACGGTGAAGTTTGATTACAGATAGGACATCGTGCGGAGCGGCGCTTTCTAGAGGAATGCTGAGCAGCGAGAGGCTGTAATACTATGGTTGGCTAAGTACATTGCTGCAGATGGCGAGCGTGCGGAGTGGGTCTCTACACCACTGTTGGGTATCCAAAAGGCCACATTGAATTTTGTGGCCAAGTTCTTCTGGTTGTTGGTGCGTAACAAGGTGTCGCCGACAAAAGCTGACAACCAACTCACATGGGACAGAGCGATCATGGTTGCAGCATTGGTAGCAGGAGTGAGATTGACTTTGCCCGCATGCTGCTGGCAGAGATTCACGAGAGGGCATTCAAGACCTCCACTACTTAACCCTTTCCATGCTTGATTTTCCAATTATGCAGGGATTCTGGAGTGCCGATCTGGCATTATGATAGGTTGGTCCACCCTTCTGGGACTTTGGATATAGGCCTCATTCGTGATGAGGCAAATGTGGCAGCACCTCGTACAGAGCCCCATGTTGAGGTTCCTCCCTTGGGCTCAGATCTTGCAGACACGGTGGGGCAGGCATAATGCGGTGACCCCATTATACCTGATCACACCGATACTGTCCCGACCTCCTCTTCCCAGGCTGCTAGTAGGGCTCCTAGATCATCCCGGTCCACACCACCATTAGGAGTTGCTGTTGTCCCGTTGGCCAGAGTAAAAAAATTAGAGGCTCGGATGGCCACACTGCTGCATCACATTCAGCCTTGGATGCAAAGGTCAATAGCTGAGTCCGAGGCCAGAATGGAGCAAAGGATGGAGGGCATGATGGACCTGAAGATCCAGGCCGTTAATAAGCGCCTCGATGCCTTTGAATTGAGAGTCCTCGAGCGACCAGCCCCGACCATAGATCTATCCTCTCTTCAGTCCGAAGTAGCCAGTCTTCGGGCCGATGTTGATGCCATTCTTGCCACCCCTACAGTTGAGCCTCAGGCTGCACCTACTGCGTTGGCTGATGATATGGTGCTGGATGCTTTATTCAGTGGGATCGCCGAGGAGGGGCCTGAGCCTACACATGCAAAAGGTAAGAGGCACCGTTCTAGTCGCACTGAGGAGGAAAAAGCCCAGAAGAGACAACGTAGGCAGGAGAAGGAGGCAGAAAAACTTTGATTTTAGATGAAGAGTTGCGCCAACAGAGGGTGCGTGAGAGTATTACAGAAGCATTGAGTTTTACCCCAGTTGTAGAGGTCCCGCCTGTCGTGAGGGACGTTGTGCGCACCACTGAGGGTTCGGTTATGACGGATGATGTGGGCACTACTGAGGGTGACCCAAGTATAGTTCCAGTGGGCTCCGGGAAACCGAACCGACCCGCTTGTTGAAGAGTCTCTGACGCTATGCGCCACAGGTTTTATTCACCCAATCCATTATCTTTTACTGTTTTTTTGTGCATTGGGGACAATTGCACCATATTTTGTTGGGGGTGGGGTAAATGGATTGTGAGTGATAGGGTGAAATCTGAGTAACCCAACTCATAATTCTCTCTTGGGGTTTTCTTGCCCGTGTTCTTTTTTCCCAAGAGACTGTTTAATTTATGTTGAACCGGCATGTGTTAGGATCGTATGTGTAGAAGCATGAAAAAGAATTGAAGCATGATGGCTTATGATTTTGTGATACCCGTCCAAATTTTGTGATGTGTGCTAGAATTGGTAGGCTAAGACAAGTTGAATGTGTTGGCTCTGAGTATGACATGATAATGAATCAACTTGATGGCATGACTTAAGCTGAAACTTGAACTGGGTAATCTGATCATCTGATAATGAAACTATGTGCCAAGAGTGTGTGAGAATAGTTGATTGTTCATACAGTTTTTGTGCAAACTAGAACTTGCCTAGTTAGTCCTGCTAAGACAATTCACTCTAGAGGCTAGGAAGTGATCATAGGCTCTTATTCTGATAAGTCCACAAATTTCCTAAAAGAAGGATCTAACCAAATGAAATAAATTCCTCATTTGATCCAAATACTTTGAGCCTAAAATTAGACCATTTCTTTCTAAACCCTGAGCTCACCTTTCCATAATCGACTATGTTAGCCCCGGTCCCTCCTTGGACATGTGCACCTCGACTTAGGCCAAAAGCCTAAATTGAGGATGGCTAATAAAAAAAGAAAAGTAACCTCAATCTTTGCCCTGACCCGACATCGGGTAATGTGCACCTCAACCAATGGAAAATCCATAAGTTGAGGGTGGCTATGAAAGAGGAAACCGAAAGAAAAATGGGTATGAAAAGAATTTGATGTTGAGAAAGAGAAGAAAGGATGTGACTTGTTGAAAGCTATATAAAAGAATAAAATGCAAGAAAAAGTAAAAATAAAAATAAAAATAAAAATAAGGAGCTACAAAGTCTAAAGTCACATCCATGGTTGAAGAAAATTAAGGGAAAGAATAGGGCACAAAGAGGTTGAAAGCCTAGTGTAATGTCAAGGAGGGCAGAAAATCACTAAGAAGTACCCAAATGTACCACACCTGACCCTGAGCCTACGTTACAAGCCAAGAAAGTCCTATAGTGATCCTAGAGTCTAGGTTGGAAAGTTTAAGCAGTGAAAATAAGGGAAAGCCTATGGTACTGAGCACTAACTGTACTTGAAGTTATTTTTGAGTATGAGTGTTGAATGAATCCTTGTCCTCAAAGTCATAGTCATTGTGTGAAAGAAAAGGGATTTCGTTTGAAGTAAGGGCACTAGGTGCATTGTTGGAAAGTTTGTACTTTGGTGATAGTAAAACAGTGTATGTTGTGTGTCGGTTGGTCGATCATTGTCATGGTTTGATCTGCATGAATTAGCTTGTCGAGTCTAAGAGAACAAATTTTGCACCTGGAAAGTGAGGGGCATAGAGAGCTATATGATTGCTTGTGCTTGAAATGCTTGCTTCTATACAAGTGTCATTTAAAGTCTTAGTGCGTCGCTTGAGGACAAACAACGAATTTAAGTTGAGGGTGTTGATATACCATGAGTTTATGGTATTTCTAATACATTTCACTTACAAGTTGTGTGTGTCTAGGGCCTTTTTGTATTGGTTTTTTATGTGTTTGTATCATTTTTTCAGGAAACAAGTTCAGGCGCGGAAGTAAAGAGACAACTGAAATAAATACAGAAAAGGGCATCTACGGACCGTAGGTCCATTGACCCTCCGTAGATGGTGTTCGTACATCAGCAGGTGAGGCATGGATGACAAATCAGGGAAATCTAACCAAGTGTGGAACCACGGTGACCATTGACGGTCCGTAGATTGATCTACGGACCATACTGTTGATCCGTAGATTGATACTGCGAGGGTTCCAGTACCTGATTTTTCCAGATTCCAAGTATGGAGCTACGGAGAGGGATTGATGGACCGTAGATCGATCTACGGCCAATACTACAGTTCCGTCGTTTGCTTCGAAGAAGCTGATTTTTAGAGGCTGAAATATTTTCTAAGTCCTGGCTGACGGAAGGGACTCACGGACCGTAGATCCATTGACGGTCCGCGAGTCAGTCTCGTGGAATGAAGACGCGTGCCTGAACAAACTTTCCTTATTTTGTTTCCCTTTTTATGTAGGACTTGTTTTCTATAAATAGGGGATGTAAACCTCATTTTTGGGGGTTTGATTTTATTATTGTGATTCTAGTTCTTGACTTGGGAGATTTACGTGCAAGATTAGGAATTATTAATTTCTTAAGATCGTTTGGAAGATTCTTTGAGTTGAACTTCAAGTTGAATTTCTGGTAATAAACAAGAAAAGAATTATCAACATAGATTTAGTGTGATACTATCTAATAGGCTAGTATCGATTGGTGCAAAGTAATAACTAAGCCAAACATCGATTATGATGTCTAATATGAGGTAAAGGTAAGGGTTAGTAAATTATACACACGTAGCCGGACC
>JAJOOS010019662.1:0-17805 GCA_029582725.1 Solanum chiquidenum
ACCTCACCTGCCCGCTTGCGCAGTCTTGCGAAAATGAAAATATCTCTCCATTCTGAAGTCGTATGATCAAAAGGTTTGATGCGTTGGAAACTAGACTCGTAGACCTTTGATTTCATAGGGTGTGGGTACCATAACTATTAATAGATTGGGATAAAATGTCTGAAATATTTTACCCAAATTTCAGACAAATCTTTTAAAAGGAATTTACGGTAACTTTCGCCAACTTTTATTTTGCCACTTACCTAACTACAAAACTTGAGATACAACACATTAAAACTTAAAATATCACATAACACATCATTCTTAATTTAGTACCCACCCTCCTGGTCTTTCCACAAAGATACGAGTTAATTTATACGTTTCGAAAAGTCGGGGTGTTACATCCTTCCCCCCTTAGAAACATTCGTCCTCGAATGAAAAATCTGAGTTACGCGGTTAAGTCCTTAGGATTTGCCAAAATTTAGGTAGAGTATCTTTTTTAAATGTGACTATCCAGGAACCTGAAATGTAGAAATTCTAACCTAGGCGTCTCACAGGATGACATAAATAGCTACGCAATAACAATGCGAGCAAAAATACAGGGACAACAACAATAATTGTAAGCAGCAATATATATAAAAAAAAATTAGATAGGTATCTAACCTCTCTGCACTAATATAAACTGACATGCCATCACCCTGGGGTATGAAATAAGTGAGGATATTTGGACCTCATGCCATCCTCAGCCTCCCAGGTGACCTCTTCTCTATTCTTGTTTCTCCATAATACTTTAACCAAAGCCACCTCTTTGGTCTTCAATTTACGGACCTGCCGATCTAAAATGGCAACTGGAGTTTCCTCGTAGGATAACTCCTCTGTGATCTGAACATCCTCAACTGGGACAACCCAAGAAGGGTCTCCTACGCACTTCCGTAGTATCGATACATGGAAAACTGGATGAACAGATTTTATCCCTGAAGGAAATTCTAACTCATAAGGCACTCGTCCTACCCTCCGAAGGATCCGATATGGCCCAATGAATCTTGGACTAAGCTTTCCCTTTTTTCCAAATTGCATAACACCCTTCATATGAGAGACTTTTAAGAATACCCAGTCATCGACACAAAACTCTAAGTCCTTTCGACACACATCTGAGTATGACTTCTATCGGCTTTGAGCTGTTAGCAACCTCTTCCGAATGAGCTTAACTTTCTCCACTATCTGTTGGACTAAGTTGGGTCCAATCAACCCTGACTCACCTACCTTGAACCATCCAATGGGGGATCTACATTTTCTCCCATACAAAGCCTCATAAGGTGCCATCCCGATGCTGGAATGATAACTATTATTGTATGCGAACTCAATAAGAGGCAAGTGGTCATCCCAACTTCCCTTGAAGTCTAGCGCGCACGCCCATAACATATCTTCGAGTGTCAAAATTGTGCGCTCAGCCTGGCCATCTGTCTGCGGGTGAAATGCGGTACTAAGATTAACATGTGTCCCTAATACTTTCTGGAAGGACTTCTAGAAATTGGCGGTAAATTGTGCTCCTTTATCAGAGATAATAGATACTGGACACCGTGTAGCCTAACAATCTCTCTAATATAGAGCCCTGCATAGTCTTCGACCGAAAAAGTAGCCCTGACTGGTAAGAAGTGGGCAGATTTTGTTAGTCTATCAACAATTACCCAAATAGAGTCAAACTTGCGATGCGATCGAGGTAACCCTGTAATAAAATCCATATTCATTGCTTCCCACTTCCACAAAGGAATGGCTATCTTCTGAACTAGCCCAGCAGGCTTTTGGTGCTCAACCTTCACCTAATGGCAGTTAGGACACTGCGCCACAAACTCAGCAACGTCCTTCTTCATCCCATGCCACCAATAGATCTCCTTAATATCATGGTACATCTTCGTCGAACCAGGGTGAATAGAATAATGGGAATGATGTTCCTCTTCCATAATTTGATATCGAAGCCCTGCAATATTTGGAACACACAATCGATCGTTATATCTGAGGACTTCATCTTCTGCTATATCAAATGCTAAAGAATGTTGATCCCGAGCATTGGCTCTAAGCTAGGATCCTCTTGTTGCCGTGATTTTACTTCTACAACTAGAGATGATACGGCTGTATCATGAATTGTGACCCCACTATCGTCTCCCTCTAACAATCTGACTCCCAAGCTAGCTAACTGATGAAGGCGCTAGCTCCCGCTTCTCAACACCTAAATGGGATAAACTACCCATAGATCTTTGACTGAGGGCATCGGCTACCACATTCGCCTTTCCTGGATGATATAAAATATCCACGTCGTAGTCTTTCACTAACTCAAGCCATCGATGTTGTCACAGATTTAACTCCTTCTGTCTAAATATATATTGAAGGCTCTTATGATCTGTGAATATGTCAACATGAATGCCATACAAATAGTGTCTCCAGATCTTTATTGCATGCACAACTGCAGCCAACTCTAAATCGTGGGTCGGATAGTTCTTCTCATGCTTTCTCAACTTCTTTGAAGCATATGTGATAACCTTACCACGTTGCATTAGAACACAACCCAACCCAACACTAGAAGCATCGCAGTACTCCGCATAGCCCTCTGAACCCTCTGGCTATGCTAGAACTAGTGTTGATGTCAACCTGTCCTTCAGCTCCTAAAAACTACGCTCGCAAGCTTCAGGACACTGAAACTTAACTGCTTTTTGAGTCAACTTCATTAATGGTGATGAATGTGAAGAAAACCCCTCTACAAACCTTCTGTAGTATCCAGCTAACCCTAAGAAACTACGAACCTCAATCGGAGTCATAGGTCTAGGCCAAGTCTTTACGGCCTCAATCTTCTGTGTATCAACTTTAATGCATGCATCTGATACAATATGGCCTAGTAAAGACACAGAGCTCAACCATAACTCACACTTAGAGAACTTTGCGTAAAGTTCCTGCTCTCGAAGAACTTGAAGGACTACTCACAAATAATCTGCTTGCTCAGCTTTTGAATGCGAATAGACCAAAATATCATCAATAAATACAATCACAAATGTATCTAGATACGGCCTGAATATACTATTCATCAGGTCCATAAACACTGCCGGGGTATTAGTCAATCCAAAAGACATAACCAAAAACTCAAAATTCCCATATCTAGTTCTGAAAGTTGTCTTTGGAATATCTTTCTCCCGAACTCGTACCTGATGGTACCCTGATCTCAAATCAATCTTCGAGAAGTACTTAGAACCTTGTAGTTGATCAAACAAGTCATCGATCCTTGGAAGGGGATACCTATTCTTTATAGTAGCCTTGTTCAGCTGTCGATAATCGATACACATCCTCAGTGAACCATCCTTTTTTTCTCACAAATAATACTCGTGCACCCTATGGTGAAGCACTAGGCCTGATAAATCCTTTATCAAGCAAATCTTTCAGCTGATCCTTCAACTCTTTCAGCTCAACATGAGCCATTCTATAAGGAGGGATAAATATGGGTTGTGTACCTGGTAGCATATCAATAGCAAAATCAATTTCTCATTCTGGAGGGATACCATGAAGTTAGTCTGGAAATACATCTAGAAACTCATTAACTACCAGAATAGACTGAAGAGTCGGTGGTTCTGCATCTATATTATGTACGTGAACAAGATGATAAATACAACCCTTAGTAATCATACTCCTCGCCTTAAGATAGGAAATAAACCTACCTTTCGGCGTTGCTGTATCGCCTTTCCATTCCAGAACTGCCTCTCCTGGAAAGTGGAATCTAATAATCTTAGTCCGACACCCAACATTAGCATACAAAGACGCTAACCAGTCCATACCCATAATGACGTCAAAATCAACAATCTCTAATTCTACCAGGTCTACAGAGGTCTGACAATCGATAACTTCTACTGTGCAACCTCGATATACTCTCCTGGCAATAATAGACTCACCAACTGGTGTAGATACAATAAAGGGTCGATCTAATGACTCTGCTACTATACATAACTTTCCCACTATAAATGGAGTAACATAAAATAGAGTAGATTCAAGATCTATCAAAGCATAAACATAATGGGAGCAAACAATCAATGTACTTGTCACAACATCTGGTGATGACTCTGAGTCCTATCATCCGGTTAATGAATATGTACGGTTCTGTCCACTACCAGAACTAGATGCTCCCTCTCTGCCTCCGCATCTACCTCTGCGTGCTGAAGTCTGGGGTCCACGCCCTGTAGACTGTGCGAATGAGGAAGAACCTACTGCTAACCTGGTCGACTGACCCATACCACCCTGACCTATGGTAGGGAAGTTTCTCCACCCATGCCCCTCCTTTCCACAAGAATAACAACCTGTGGAACCCTGTCTGTACCTCCCGAAATGCATCATACCACAAGTAGCACAACGCGGTGGGGCTGTCCTAGCCTGGTCTGAACCCCTCTATTGTTGTGAGCCTCATGCTCGTGAACCCTTACTTGGGTCTGACTGTCCCTGACGATCAAATTTACTATCCTGGAACTGATGTGGTGGAGGTCTATGTGGCCTAATAAAATATCGAGGTATGGGACCACCCTGAAAATCTTCCGATGAACCAGCGGGCCTAGACCTCTTTCTTCTCTCTCTCTCTACCCTCTCACTCGTATATTGTAGATGTCGGCGATTCTCTATGCCTGTGCAAAGGCCTGAATCCGCGAGATATCCATATTATCATTTAGCGCAGCGGTTGAACAAGCCTCGATATAGTCTGAGTCAAGCCCTCCCACAAATCTACGCACCCTATCATCCATCGTATCAACAAATGTTGGTGCATATCTAGCCAATGAATCAAATCGCAGCTCGTACTCTCGAACACTCATACCACCCCTATCGGAGGTTCAGAAACTGGTCCACCCGGCCATCCCTAATCTCTCGAGGCAAATAGTGATCTATGAAAGCTTCTATAAAGTTATCCCAAGTGGGTAGAGATGTATCTTTTCCCCTAGATCTCTCCCAACTTTCATACCACAATACTGCAACATCACGCAATCGAAATGTTGCTAACTCAACTGACTCAGTCGCTGAGGCATGCATGACTCTGAAGATCCTATGAAGCTGGTCAAAAAGTGTTGAGGGTCCTCTCTATGATTTGTCCCTGTAAATTGTGGAGATTCAAGGTAAGAAATTCACGAACTCTTGAACTTCCGGGTCCTTCAGAAGGTCCGGAAACATCTGACGTAACTGGCTGGCGTTGTGCAGCTACTAAGTGTGCTAACATACATACTGCACTCTTGAAATCCTGGTCAGATGTAATACGAGGAACTAGAGGTGGTACTGCTGGTGGAGCCGGGGGTCCTATATCCCTCGGAGGCTCCTGAAGCGGTGGAAAAGCTATAGGGGGCTGAGAAGATGTCTCCCCCTAGGTTTCACAATGGGTTGCCTTCACCTGTGGTACCTTGCCAATACCCTCGCCTGTAGTTGTATCTAGTCCCTGGTTAGTTGTGGTTTTTTGGTGTCAGCCATCTCTATCTGCATACAAATATAAATGATAAGCCAGAAACATCAACCCTTAAGACACCATTCTATACCACGAGGTGAGAAAAAGAAGGATAGTCATTCTAACATGTCCGATAACTTCTTGTTTATCAAATGTGGTGCAGAACACATTTATAAATAAGACTCTACTAGACACGGCTTGTTGACTCCCTAGGATACGACATTGCTCTGATACCAAGTTTGTCACGCCCCAGATTCAAGGGGAGCAACTGGCTCCTAATGCCAAAACTCAGGCTCGAGCCGACCCTGCTGAACCATTTGCTACTAGCGCATGACAACCACACGCAGTCAAGAAAACAAACAAGTATATCACGGCTTAAAATTAAGCCATCGGCCGGCAAGGCCCCTGTAAACAGATCCATAAAAGAAACAGCTACTCCCAAGAGTTCATATAAAGAAATAGCCAACTAGCACAGAAGTCCTGATTGGGCCGTCGAGGCCACCATGACCTCTATACCTAAACTGAAAGCAGGTCTATCAAGACAATGCATCACACTACTAACAAGCTTCAATAAATCAACAAACTAGGCCAGCATGGCAATAATGTAGTTATAAACCCCACACACTAGTCTGCAAGGCTCTAAGAGTAGAAAATATTGGCGGGACAGGTCCCCAGCCTACCCATGAAAATATATACAACAAAAGCTAACAAACCTCCAAACTCTGGCAACTCCGAAGGAAAGGGGCTAGCCAATCGGATAGAAGTCAATCCTACTGCTGAGAAGGTCTACTGGGTCGTGTGTCAGGACCTGCATGCATGAATGCAGCGCCCCCAGGCAATGGGGCATCAGTATAATGTACAGAGTATGAAAGACAATAGACTATGAGCAGGTATCATAATATACTGGAGTAATCTGGTAAATAAATCAAGAATAAGATAAGCATACTGACCTGCTCCTAAATCTAGACTTATCAAAAATAATAAAACAACAACCTAACCAAGCCCACATAAGCTCGACAGGTACAAACAGCACACAAGACCACCTACCCAGGCCCCCATAAGCCCAGAAGGTGCCAATCAGTCTATATACCCCTATCAATAGTCCCCTAGCCTCGTAGGCATTCACATAGCCCTCGTAGGCAATAGTATAACCCCGTAGGCAGCACATAGCTCTCTTAGGCATCAATATAGCATATAGGCAACTCATAGCCCTCTTAGGCAACAACATCACCCCGTAGGCAACTCATAGCCCTTCTAGGTGTCAATATTTCCCTGTCCACAGAACATAGCCCTTCTAGGCATAGATCACATTCTTGCAGCTAACCACAATAGCCCAAAGGGCAACAATAACAATCCAACAGCTAAAAGCGAGCAATTTAGTTATAAGCAACCTATACAAATAGCCTTTAAGTCGTGTCCAACATAAAGATGCTACTACTGAATAAGAATCTCGATAAGATAGGATTATATCCACTCGAGAAGCCAACAATCAACAATAATGGCTACAAGTATAACAACGAAAACAACTATGCTACATTGCTCCTAAGCTTTAAGGAAACATGTCGTAAGAAGAGAATAGCCTTAAAATACCTTTTTTGCTGAATTCACGTGGCCTAACGACTTTTACTCATAATCCCCTCGATACTACAACAAGGTAGGACCATAATCAACACACAAAAATAAAAGATACCATGACAATACGATAAAAGATATATATGTATTTCTGTCGCAAATTGCTATTTGCGTCTTATAAAAGCTAGAGTTGATGAAATAAGGGTCTTACCTTGATTATAGGTTTGTAATACACCTCAAAACTTTAAAATATGCCCAAACCCCTGTTTTCCACACACCAAAGTACGATATGCTAGGAAATCGATAAAACAAATTATACCATGTTGACGAGCTCAATGCGTAGAACAACTTTTGTCAAGGACTTAAGTCACGAAAATTAGTAACTTGGCTTGTCCTAGAAGTGGGTTTTGTAGGTTTTGTGAGTTTTCTGGTTCTTCAGTAAGGAAAATGAAGGGAAAATGAAGAAAAGTCAAAGAAGATGATATATATAAAGTTCCACCGACCTAGGGACCAACCTCACCTGCCCGCTTGCGCAGTCTTGCGAAAATGAAAATATCTCTCCATTCTGAAGTCGTATGATCAAAAGGTTTGATGCGTTGGAAACTAGACTCGTAGACCTTTGATTTCATAGGGTGTGGGTACCATAACTATTAATAGATTGGGATAAAATGTCTGAAATATTTTACCCAAATTTCAGACAAATCTTTTAAAAGGAATTTACGGTAACTTTCGCCAACTTTTATTTTGCCACTTACCTAACTTCAAAACTTGAGATACAACACTTGAAAAATTAAAATAACGCATAACACATCATTCTTAATTTATTACCCACCCTCCTGGTCTTTCCACGAAGATACGAGTCAATTTATACGTTTCGAAAAGTTGGGGTGTTACAGGGAATCTATGGTGGACCCCTCTGTCAAACCTAGTTCTTCTATTGTGCTCCATCTAAATAGGGATTTAGGTTTGATGTCAAAAATAATTATAGTTGATGATGCATTCGATAGTACCACATTTAGGAAACAGATTGGGAGAACATGTTCCTCTGCAGATGATGCTGAACAAAATTTGTTCCTCTTACTGTGAGGAGATTATGGTCGGAAAAAATGCAAGATAAATCACAATAAAAATGATCAAAGAAGCAAGTCAAGAAATATGTTCCTCCTGAGATTATGTTAAGTCAAAGTTGGTCAATCCAACTATCGGTAGTAAATGTATGATTATAACTTCTTCTGAATCTCTTGGATAAGAAGACACTCTTGATGTTCGTACATTTAAAGTTGTGAACTTTGGGAAGCGAGCAGTGCTCTGAGGCAAGGTGATTACTGATTTTGGGGGTTAGAGAAGAGTGAACTATTATTTTTTCGGAGGGCACAAGATTGATCGAACCAGTTCCTTCAAGGTGATACAAGACGGAAAAAAAATTGAAAATGAAGTCATATGTGTCACTCACCAGAATTCCATGGACCAGCTGCATATGAACTATAATCTTGAACATGTAGGCCTACTAAAGAAAAATAAAACACAAAGCTCAAGGCTGAACTTACATAGACCAAAGCTACCTTTGAAATTGAGAAGAATACTAATTCTTTTAATCCAAAAGATGTTTTTTTGAGCTTCTCAAAGAGGACTTTTATTTATCCTCTCATGCCCGATCTTTTGCTATTGCCTTGCCACTCTAGCCTTTGACTTTCCAATTCTTTTTCCATCACAAGTGCTTGATTCTATCTTTAATTTTGACTGCATTTGTGGTGTATATGCTTTTTGATTAATGTTGATGTTGGGTTTGGATTTTTAGTTCATATTTATTTCCTATGTATAGATATGCAAATGTTTTGTTATAGCTAACCGAGCTCTTGATTTTCAAGTGTTTGTGTAGGTGATAGCTAGTGGCCATGAGTGTCGAATTTGCTTCTCTTAGTATGGTGTATTCCTTCACAGTGTTTTATGATTCCAAAAGGGGGAAACTACATACTTGTATAATATTTATAACCCAATTGGTCTAACTTGATCCTCTAATGTGTTTGCTTCGTCTGTTGTGCTCTAAGAAACAAACATAACGCAAATTGAGCTATTCACACAAGAAGCAATGATTTGTCATTCTCAAAAAAGGGGAATTTTTTAGATCGATAAAGATTTTTATCATTGAAAAATAAGGGAACAAATGAAAGGAGCACCTTTCACCGATGTGTTCCTTTCATACCAAATCCGACTGGGATAAGGAGAACATCAAGCATGCGAATTAGAAGTTATAAAGCGGTGGATGGATTGCTTTTTTGATAAGAAACTAGTACATAAAGTTTCCTTTTATGAAGGAGTCCTACAAATAAGAGGAAGCACATAATGAATAACCTAGTTAAAATAGGATGCCTAATCCTACAAGAAGTAGGAACCACTACAAACGTAACTGAGATCCAATTGAAGAAAGGAAGATCCTTGATATATAAATAGGGTAAGATTTTCTCCAAAGAAGCTTGCGCACTTAAACAGAGAGTTACAAGCAGAATACAATCAAATAGAGGGAGTTCATATTGGAGTGATTTCTGATTACAAAGTGCAATCAACGCAAGAAAGCAAGATTGAAGAACTTGATCCATATTCATAGGCTTATGCTTTATAGTTCTTAAGTCAAGTTTTATTTTATTAAGTTTTTATTGAGTTGCATCTTCAATTCTTTCTAGATCTAGTGAAGTATAAACTGGAGTAGGAATAGATTCTTCAAGTTGGGCGACTTAAAGGTTTGAGAATATAAACCTTGGGGGGTTTGTGTTGGAATTTAGAATTAGAGTTAGTTCCTAGGACAAGAGTTGTAATCTGAATTCATAACTTGAAGTGGGGTAGACAATCTAGTTGGTTGTTGGCATCTAGGAATTAGAGTTTATAATTCCTTAGGTTACATAGGTTTGTAATCTTTTGTTGAGGCTCAGAGTTTAATGAAGCGGAGTTAAGTCCTACAGAGGTGTAGGTCGTGCTTTTTTTTCCTTTATGAGCCGAGGTTTTCTGTGATAAAATATTGTGTCATTACTTTATTTGTTTTACATAACGTAATTGTTGTAATCTGCAAAGGAATAGATAGAATATACATGTTCCTTAGTCAAATCTGTTCCAACATGTATCATTTTAGCATTTTTTATCCAAATGCAATTAAGGTCTTTCAATTTTTGGGGAATTCATTAATTCTTCCAAGACTATCATTTTAAATTTTGAAGTTATATGAAAAGGAGATAAATTAATTGATGATACCTTAAAAATTTTGAATTTCCTTTTTAAAAAAAAAATTATTTTTGTTATTAATAACTCAACAAATGTTAGAAAATAGTTTGATTTTTTTAAGAAAAAAAATTGCCTGAATAGAAAGGAAGTAGGCTAAAGAAGAAGAAGGAAAAAAATGGTAGAGGGGCTCAGCTTGAACATAGGGTAGGGTGAGGGTGGGAGGTGAAGAAAATAAAGAAAATGGGGGGAGAGAGTCAGCCTTGAATGTGGGGTAGGGTGAGGGTGGAGTGGGAGGTGAAGTCGAATTTAAAGTGAATTCAAAATTAAAGTAAAATAAAATAATCAAAGGGTAAGAGGGAGAAAATAAATAAATAAAAGGATTAAAAAAAATTAAAATGAAAAAATATATTTTAAATTAAATCAACACGTGTCATATAATGATTGGTGTGTGATAACACTTGCTTTCAAAAATTTGGGACTGATAAAAAATGATGTAATAATTCAAAATAGTTTTTTTTTTTTAGGGGGGGGGGGGGCCAGAGGACGTCCGCATAGTTAATGTGCCTTTTTGAATATTAGAGACGACTTCAGGTGTTATTTTATGTCTCTTATCTTCTATTTGTTTTCAAATGTTTGTTGTTGAGTTTCCTTCGTTTCAAGTTATTTTTATCTTTTTATTTTAATTTAAAATAAATGATATTTCACATAATCAAAACAACATTAATGATACTTTTTAATTTTAATTTTATAGTTACTGAACTAAAATATTACTAAAGCATAACATTTTTTGGCAATGTACTATTTATTAAGAGTGAGTGAATAAATCACGATTCAATCTATCGGACTATGCGGACACCTATTCTAACATTTAGATAGGAGAACTGCTACCTCCAAATTGGACAATAAATGTGAAAGTGAACAAATTAAACTAATACAACTCCCATCATGAAGGAAGAGGAGTAGAAGTTGTTAGAGATCATTTTTGTCTTCACCTATGAAATATGATTGAATCTTGTAATCAGACTATGTCAAGTGTCATATCAAGAGTAGTATCAGTACAAACAACACGTATTGATATGCATCATAGGTCGATCTAAATCCACCGCTTAATATCATGCAAATAATCAAAGAAACATGCAACTTGAATATAAAATTAGGATGTCGATCCACTAATTCATCACTCGCACTACAAGTTGCATTACCTTGAAATTCATACACTTTATCTCAAGTAAATCCATCTAGGTCATCCACCCTCATATCAGATCATAACCTATTCTTTCTATCACATAGAGATTTTCCAAATATAAGACCACTACTAACTATGTTAATCAATCTACTATTCTACCTCAAGCTCTTATGCCAACACCTGCCTCTTGATCAATTTAGTAAACCACCTGCAAAACTCTTACTAAACCACCTTAACTCAAATTTCCCTTATCAAATATGTCTCATACCACCTAGACTGCAGTACAGTGCAAACTAGTGAATAAGCCAAACTCTCAGTCAACATCCTGACTTAACAACGTTCCAGTTAAACAAAATATGAATAGGTAACCACAACTTAGTAAAACAGATAACATACAATTATAACCATCGCCAGAAACATTACCCTGACTCTTATTCCTTACCCATACTTAACATTCATAAATCATATGATCCACAACATTACGAAAAGTCATACCTGATTCATCCCTTTCAAATAATTTGGACCTCTAATGATCCGAAAAACATCATTACGATATTTAGTGTGCAATTCTACTCTACACAAAGACCACCCCAACATTTAAATATATCAATCCGTCCATTTAAAGACCAACATGTAATAAATATAAAATAATAAATAAATATGGTACGTTCATGGTACGTACACAAATGATATCTCGTACCCATGTGTGGTACTCATGCCAACTGCTATTACATACCATGCATGGATCCCAGCCAACCATTAGTAATATGTACCAACATGGTAACCGAACCAACAAACAATCACAAACAACATACACTATCACATTCACAATGAAAAATCGCAGTTGAAGCCACTAGTAAATTAAATAGGTTCATTGCATAAGATTTATCAACATGATGTAGTTTCATATTCATCCCTTGTGTTTTCCCCATAAGCATTGTCCAAGTAATACTATATAACAGTTGACATGAACACATCGCATAACTTGGAAATCAAATAACCATCACCTACTCGAAAGATTTCTTCCCGGATATTTTCTGATCATAATCTGATCTCCCACAATTACCTTTCCTAGGATAACCTCAGCAAACACCATAAGTTCAACATCAACTAAGTAAATTCATCCTCAACCTAAATCATAACTAACCACAATTCCAAGACTCCGTGCCCAAAGGCCTAAGCACGAAATCACCTGACAATCTACAAGATATTATATTAGTAAAGACAACTTTAACTACTCGGTTAAGAAGCCTAGCTCACTTGGGCCAAGCAGTTGTTGAAGAAATTTGAACCCAACTTTTTGGCTCCGCAGGGTGATTCCTAACGAATGTAGATCAAAATTTTATGAGTGTTGACCTTTCTTGCGCTGAAATCTCTCCCATCAATTATCCTCAAGTTTAAATTGGCGTATGAGGGTTTTTGGGATAGTCCTAACCTCTTTTACCACTAAGAGAGGGTAGGTCGATTAAAAGAAATCATATTTTCAGAGTTCTGCTCCCCATGGCCTCATTATAGCGACTGATCTACCGTCATAATAGTGTTGTCATAGCGGAAATATTCCCACTATAATGGGATGATGTTAGTCCGAATCGGTTTTTAAATTTCACGATTGTCTTATCCCTAATTTTAAATTGGTGACATATTCCAAAAGATTTTGAAACTTCGCACGAGGTGCCTTTTAAATAACAGTGAAACAGATCGTTACAATATATACCAATTTATCCATCGTTCATTCCTAAATGCCGAAAAAAGTGGTAGATCACGAGCGATCATCGCTTAATTTGGACAGCGTTAAAAGAAAGTTTACCTTATGAGAATATTACAAAAAAACAACGCCCAACGTATATCAAATTAAGAAGTCAAATAAATGAATTCCCCCACATGTCATGTAGAGGTACCAGTTTGAGAGGCGTTGCATCCGCTCTGGCTTCTTTTGATGTGATGATCTCAAGTAATGACTTATTGAGTAGCTTGTCAAGTAATGGGACTATGCCCATAAGGCCCACAGTTGTCATAGTCCCCACATGTTACGTACTATTCGAAATTTAAACATATTATAATTGTGGCTTTCCTCTATGGATTGATGAGAAATCTGATCAGTTCGTTATGTTACTAGAGTGATGATGACTAAGGATGAACATTATATTGTTTATTTTGGAGTTTCACTAAAATGAAACATTTTTATTTTATATGGTACGTACTAAGTCTAAGGATTTGTATGAGTTCACCATTGACTATATATCACAAGAGACGTGATGAAATCATTAATAGAGTCTGTATATATGTTACAACATATGGTGCTCGTTTCTTCTTTTTTTATTCATATATTTATTCTCTACAGCTTCTACCCACAGATGAGAAGACGATATATCACACAATTTGCTTATTAATGTTTGCTATGAGTGAATGTGTTTATCTAGGAAACATTCATAAATGGTAGAGATCATATCACTTAACCTAATAGAGGTGGTGGTCGGTAACTGTAAGCCAGTACCCAACCCGGCAGACACAGTTTATGGTACATCAAGCTGTATACACAAATCATGATGATACAAAGAGGAGATTGGGAGAATCATATCGGGCATCAATGGAAGGTGTGGATGATAGCTGGAGCTAGCCTGGAAGGCAAAAGTGGAGAGATTCAAGATAAGGATTAGCCATTTGTGGATAAATTCTTTCGACTATTTGTGTAAAAAAGTTAAAAGAGTCTGTTTGGATGGGCTTTTAAGTTGGTCAAACGAACTTAAAAGTCAGTTTTTTATTAATTAAAGTGTTTGACAATTATCAAAGCGACTTATTTTAATCCAAAAGTTAAATGCTAGGTGAGGGGTGCTTTTTTTTTTTTTAACTTAAAAATCATTTTATGTTGACCAAGTATATTACCTTTTTGTCCTTAATTCTTTTATATAATTTTCAAATTGCCCATATTGAATTAACCCTAACATCTCTTTCCTCAATTTTCTTTTCAAATCTTAAATCTTAAATCTTTCCTTTGATCTATTCAAATTATATATTTTTAAAATTTATAATAAGTTGCGCATATAAAATTAACTTAAATAATAAATTTATATTCCTCTTATAAATAATTTGTGATGCTAAAGAAATATGTGAATGATAGGAAAATATTATTACTTATGGATGTAAAATATAAATTAAATTTTTTTAAATTTTTTTTAAGTACAAAAACCTTAAATTAATCAACTTTTTATCATGTTAACAGCTTTAAGGGTATTTCAGATATTTTGATAAAAAAAAGTGTTTACCAGCATTTATTTATCAAACACATCAATAACTTTTTTTTCAACTGTAACACTTTTATTCAAACACATAACTACTTATTTTAAAAATAAATTTCAACACTTTAAAAAATTACTTTTTTTAAATCAATTCAAATGGGCTCTTACTCTTCTAACAGTCCTCCTCCTATAAATAAATGTCTTAGCAATTTGAATTGATTTTAAATGTTGAATGAAGAAACTCTGTAGTTCAAGGGTGAGCACATTTACCAAATTGGATCGGAAAAATAATTTTAGGTAATAAATTATTGATGTCTACTTTTATTTGTAGTTAATATAAAAAAAATATTTATCTTTTCTTGATATGTTAAAAATGATAAATAAAAATATTTAAAATATTTTTAAAAAAAAAAAAAAAAAAAAACTAACGGTATATATAGTTGATTTTTTGTTTATAAAAAACACAATAACATGCACTTATTGAACATTGAAGTGCAGTATTAAAACAGAAACGCACACGCAATAGGACGTACGAATTAGGAAGAAAAAAAATACTCATCCTATCCCCTTCTATATGTCACATTTATTTTTAATTTGTTCTTAAAAAATGTCATCTTATTACATTTAAAAATAATTTAATATTTTTATAAAGTATTCTTAATAAAATAATTTTCAATCACATTAATATTTAAATATTATTTTAGTTTACAAATTTTAATTTTTTTTCTTTTGATTAAATACCATATCAAAGTCAAAAAATATCACTCAAACTAAGATCATTTTATTACCATAGTGAATTATATTTGAATATCATTAAAATAAAAGTCAATTGAAAATAATATTCTCTATGTCCCAATTTATGTGACACATTTCGCTTTTTGAGAGTCAAACAGTTTAAGTTTGACCGAGAATTTGCTCATGAAATCGTCAAATTTTAAAATGAAATTTATATATTTGTAAATTACATAAAAAGTATTATAAGTCACAATAATTGATAATTTAAAATATTTAAAAGATATATGAAAAATTTACCATCAAAGATAGACTTGTTTGAATCTCAAAATTTAAAATGTATCACATAAATTGGAACAGAGTGAGTAATTTTTTTTTGAAAAAAAAGGTGAACATCGACTTTTTAACGAAACTACTTACTATAAATAGCAAAATGTCTTTTTTTTTTGTTGAAAAATTCATAGAAGTGCCATGTGGAAGTAGATAAGGGATTAGAAGAGTGTCCTTGTCCTACATGGTAGCAAATACATCCCATTAGGACACGCGGCAATGTTATTTGGTGTGACAAGGATACTAAATTTTATTAAATAAATACTCCATTCGTTTAAAAAAGAAGGACCTAATTTAATTTAGAACAGAGTTTGAGAAAATAAACAAGACATTTTAATTTTGTGGTTCTAAATTATTATGTCAAATGTACCAAAATGTTCTTTAATCTTGTGGCTTTAAACATGCCACATGAAAAGATGAAATTAAAGTGATGCCAAAAAAAGAAACGGATTATTTTTTATTAAACAGACTAAAAAGAAAATTAAATCATTCTTTTTTAAACAGATGAAGTAGATCAGTATAATTACTAAATTGTGTAATTACACCAATTTCAATCAGGTGGCTTTCCTAAATAGATCCAAAAAGTATAATTGGTATTTGGTAAAATGGTAGAAATTAATAGCTACCAAACACGCATTATTATTTCTTTTACCCTGAGATGTTTTTAATTGTCATGTTACGTTTTTTTGGAAGTTAATTCAATTAATATTTAAAGTTAAATTAAATTATATTAATTTAATATTTTAAATAAAAAATTTAGTCAAAAACTATACGAAAAGTACTATAAATTATAATTTTTTCCATATCAGTATGATGAAAAAATAAATTATAAAATGTTATTTAAAATTCTTATAATTTAACTTTAAAAAAAGAATTATGACAATTAAAAATGAATTGAAGGAATTGATTCTTTGAGCTTCGAACTAGCACATTTAGCAATTTGGACAGGAAAAATAATTTTGGGTTACAAATAATTGACTTTGCTATTTCATCACATTATTTTTATTAATTAAAGTTAAATATTAAAAAATAATTTTGAGAATAAGTAACTAAAATTAAAGATAAATTATGTAGATATTTTTTTTATTTTCTTAATATGTTAAAAATGGTTAGTATATATTTTTAAAATAATAGACAAATAAAAATACACAAAAGAAATATTAGTTTAACGATATATATAGTTGATTTTTTTTGTTTATAAACGCAATAACATGCACTTATTGAAGATTCAAGTGCAGTATAAAATAGAAACGTAGACTCAATAGAAAAAGAAAATACTCTCCCCGTTTTAGTTTGAATTGACGTAAAATTTAAAATAAAAATAAAAATTATGGCTTAAAATTTTTATAAATTTTTATGTAATTATAAATTATTTTATTAAAAATAATACTTTAATGATAAAACATTATTAAAAATAAAAATATATTTTTTATTATTATTACAGATAGAACGCAATTACAGTGATTTCTAGGAAGTTTAAATTACATTTCTCCGTTCTACAAAAATTTGTCTCGCGATTTAGCCCCATTATATGACAGGCTAAAAAAGGATCACAAAAAGCCTTGGACTAATAGTCTCACAGATCTTGTAAAAACTAGTAAAGATAGAGTTAAATCATTGTCTTGCTTAACCCTGGCTAATCCCGCCTGGCCAAAGATTGTGGAGACAGATGCGTCCAATATGGGTTATGGTGGAATATTAAAACAAATTAATCCGCATGATAAAAATGAATATCTTATTCGATTTCATTCAGGAAAATGGAGTGATGCTCAGAAAAATTATGCGACGGTAGCTCATGAAATGTTAACTATCGTTAAATGCGTATTAAAATTTCAAGATGATTTATATAATCAAAAATTCTTGATAAAAACTGATGCTCAGTCTGTCAAGTATATGTTTGATAAAGATTTTAAACATGATGCGTCTAAGTTAATGTTTGTTAGGTGGCAAGCTCAATTAGCTCCTTTTGATTTCGAAATTCAATATAAAAAGGGAAGTGATAATTCCCTCCCAGACTTCTTATCTAGAGAATATCTTTCCTCTTAAATAATGGGTTTTCTTGACTTCTTTCCTGATAAAGATTTGATTACAATTTTGAAAGC
>JAJOOS010019663.1:0-17774 GCA_029582725.1 Solanum chiquidenum
AATTTGTGTGGTTGTAAATCATTTCATTAAGGGTAAAAAAGACATTTTATAGGCAAATTGTTACTTAAAATAGAAATGTGTCATTCTTTTTGGGACTGACTAAAAAGGAAAGTAAGTCATATAAATTGGGACAAAGGGAGTATAAAATAGAGGAAGTACTAGTAATAATCTTTTACTCCTTTAATTGCAAGGATAAAACTAGAAAATATAATGAATTCTTTTTTAATTTTCTAAAATAACAATTATTTTGGAACTTTTCTTTTCTTTTCTTTTTGACTTAAAAAATTGTTAAATTAGGATGAAAAGATTACTTGTCTTCAAATACTTTTTGTCCGTGCTGTTGTTTAAAACTTCACGTGTGACTTATACAAAACCACCTCGTTATTTGAACCACACACTTGGATTTTTGATTGAGTGTCAACAAATACCAATTGATGAGTGCCCAATTTTTAATTATTTCCTTTAAGAAGCTTTCACGTTTATCCACCAAAAACCTTAATTTAATTTTCAATATCAAAGAAACGACTGGATTTCTCGACTAGTTAACAGTTGGCATAATGTAAGAAAGTCACTTTTTATTGAACAAAAATAGAATTAACGGAGGAAATTGGTTTTCTACAAAAAAATAATAATATTTGAATAATCATACGTGAAATCAACTATAAGAAAAATCATATTATAAGAAGTTCATTTGTATTAACGGAATAGTTTAATCAATTTTGTTCTTATACACATTTGATGATCTAAAATATTCTTTAATAATTAAAATAATCAAAAAAGAGAAATAATAATTTAAAAACAAAAAATTACAAGATTGCATTATAGTATACGCATATCAATTCAATTTTGAACCAGGAGTAAAATTATAAAAAAGTGCTACCCTCCGAATGAGCCTACGCCGCTTGAATCTGAATAATACAGTACAAAAGTTAATACTTCTTTTTCTAATTAATATTTCATTATTTTCATTTGTTCAGTTAGTAAACACAAATTAAACTCGTTTACTAATGTCACTGATTGCATATTTCTTTTTAAAATATGCAACCAATAACATTAGTAAAGAGTTTAATTGTGTAAAATTTACCTAATTATACAATCAAATACATTTAAGAATCATATCACTAATTAAGGTAGTTACGTACAGGTAATTTTCATAAGACACTAGCTAGCTTAGGATTACCTACATTACCCACGAGCGAACTTATGGTAACCGTATTATTCCCTTATGTAAAGGTGTTTGAAATTTGTGATGTAAAATAAGTCATAGATATTTGTGTAATTGTAAATCATCTGATTTAACATAAAATAAGTACGTAAAAGTTAAATTATTACTAAAGATAGAAGTATTTCATTTTTTAGAATTGAATAAAACCGAAACATAAATTGAGACAGAGAAGTAATACAAAATTATGATTACATATGACTTTTTGATACTAGAAGTTAAACTACATGAGTGATATTATAAAATATATATTTTCACCTTATATGATTGCTAAAAAAGTTGTTACTATTGCAGAAGGAAGGAGAGATTGAATGCGTAGATGCCCAAATGGTAAAACAAGCAGTCTTGGAAGCTATAAGGAATTGGAAACAACGCAATCAACAAGATTAATTTAATCACCTTATCTTCTTACTACAACAAAATAACTTTTAGCGGCAATAAATATTGACATTAATAAAGAGTGCTAAAGTCTTTACTGGCATTAGTTAAGTGCCATTAGAACCAATGTCGCTAAAAGCTTTAGGGACATATACAAAGAGTGCTAATTGACACTAAAAATATATATTTAGCGGCAATTAAGAATTAATTGCCGCTAATGATCATTTTTGATGTAGTGTCTCCCTCTGTTCTTTCAACAAAAAAAATCAAAATTAAAAAAAATGAAAAAAGGGTAAATAAGCACAAAGGAAAAGTCCTTTTTGTAAATGCTGCATTTTATGGATTAATATTAGGAAAAATTACCTAACTACACATCATTTATTATCATATTTTCTTATTTTTCCTACAATTTAAAAAAATATCAAAAATCCCTTTTTTTGCTCCCATCATTCCTTTATCCGGATACATTAATTTGAAATATCCTACCCATGATTTTCCTTCTTTTTTTCACGCCACAAATCTCTCCACAATTACTTTCATTAATCTATTTTTGAATTTTAAATCTTTTCTCTTTCCAATTAATGATTTCAAGTTATTCAAGAGGCAGATTTCTTTCAATCACTTCAGTTTTCGATTTCTTTTATTGTTTTTTTTAAAAAAATCATCTTAAAAATTACTGAATCTTTTACTCCCGATCTCTTTATGGAAGAGAGGTGGATAAACTTTGCATTATCACAAAGTTCATCTTGGAGTGCATTTGGAATGGTTCCAAGAATTTCTAATGGCGGTCTTGATACACTTCATTCCGTTGGTTCGATCTTTCAGTTTTTTGGGCTTACTTTCAACGTATCTCGCTTATTTTGATTCTTAAATTAGTCTTTTTTTAGTGTTATTACTGATCTGATACATCACTGTTAGTGTTTGTTTTATTCAATGTATCATGTTCATATTTAAGGTATTGATACATAACTATAATGTTGTTGAATCTTCAATTAGTGTTTATCATATTCAATATAAATGTACTTGATACATAAACTTTGTGTTATGTATCACACACCAAAAAAATATGTTATTTGGAACAATTACATGTATAATATTTTTTTTTTTTATATAAAAAAAAATATAGTATTTCTCAAACTAAATAAGATACATAAATAATAATGTATTATGCACTAATTTTTTAGGCATGATATGTAAATTCGAAATCATACTAAATGTATATGATACATAACAATTACCAAACAAGAATGTATCGATCTCAAACCTAAAATCTTATGGGAAACACTTTCTTATTTAATGTATCTAGTAGAAACACAACACTTAGCACTTTAAATTGAAAGAACCTTCATAATATATCTTCTCAAAATTTTTGATAATTTTGAATTAAAATTGAAAGAATCTTCAATGAAAATGGCAATTGGGTTTTGTAGCAGCAACACGTGTCTTGTGTTGAATCGATGAAGTGACTCAATTTTCTGCCACTATCCCTCTTCTTATCCTACTTCTGGGTCTACCCCTAAAAAGGTCTTCAATCAGGTATCTTTCATGAATTTTGTTTAGTGAATAGCCAAGGAGGTTCTGTACCTTTTCTACCAATTGACTAACTCATTTTCATTCATTTTTCTACCACATTAAAGGATCTTCATGATGTATCTTCTCAAATTTTTAAATAATTTGAATCAAAATTGAAAGGATCTTCAATGAATTAGGAGAATAATTTTGAAACTCAAAATTTTCAATAATTTTGAATCAAAACTGAAAGGATCTTCAATGAATTGAGAGAAGAATTTGGAATCTCAAAATTTTCGACAATCTTGAATCAAAATTGAAAGGATTTTCGATGAACTTGAAGATTCACAAAAGAAATCGTTTGTCCAACAACAATTCCATCACTTTTGTATCCTTCATAACTCACCTCGCTTATCCAAATTTTTGACAAAAGTTTTTGAATCAATTCTGAAAGGTTTCTTCGCTGAATAGGGGGCGAAGCAATTTGAAAATTTGAATTTCTTCGTTCTGTTAGGATTTATATCTGTATGATTGAAAGTAAGAAGAAACGTAAGAAGATCGAAATATTCATTATGTATCGTATGAATTTTTTGGCTAATGGATGAAACAAAGAGAACGATGAACAAGAAGAAGAAATTTATTTTTTATATTTTTTGGTTTGTTACACTATATGATTAAATTCTTGACAATAATTTGGAATGGAATAGAGCAATTTATGGGATCTTAATTTGATTTTCAATTCCCCCCACCCTTAATTAGTGCAACAGATGAATATTATGAGATCTTAATTTGATTTTCAGCTTTTTTTCCCCCTTAATAAGTGCAACAGATTGATACATAATGTATCAACAATAATGTATCTGAATCCTTAATTATGTATCCGAAATGCCTAAAAAACATGGAATTTGTGTAATTAGAAAAAAAATAGGAATAGAAGGTAATTTAGGTTTTACCCAATGGAATTTATGTAAGTTATACTTAATATTAATCAACAAGGTGGAAGAGTGTTAACATGATGCCATAATTAATGCATTTTTTCTTGAACAATTTAAGATCATAATTTCCCATGCACTACGAGAAATATGATGGGCGCATGTACAATATATAACAAAAGATAAAAGGAAGAACAATAAAGAGATTATGATGAGAGAAAAAAAAAAATTAAAAAATCATCTTTTCATTCGTGACAAAGATTTAATCGGTATTGCTCAAGTATTTTGAGAAAAAATAATATTATTGTAATAAGTTGAGCAGTAATTATCCGTCATATTTGTTTCTGTATACAATAATAGTAATATCATGGCTACAACGAATTTTATCATGTTAAAATCTTTTTCAACTACACATTCAAGTGCATATAGATGTCTAGAGTGTGAACCTTCTAGCACCATTCAAAATTATACGAAGGTATTATGTTAACATGCGTATCTTCATTAAAATACATTGTTAGTCTTATGAAGTAAAACATAACCAAGTGGATAAGATTTAAAAAAAAAATCATATTAACAATTATACGATTCGACAAAACTTTATTGTCCTTCAACATTCATTGTACTTCTTCGTTAGTTGTCGAAGTATTTATCCTCTCTTCATTGTGTTTTTCACTTTTCGTTTCAATTATTTAACGTATATATTTCAGCAAAGGCATCGCGGACAACTTTCTTACATTCTAAATAACATTATTTATAAATTATGCAACGTTATTGATTAACGTTGTTCATGTTCTCTTTGTTGTTGCATGTGATGTGATAGGGATCATTTTTTAAAATCAAATTAAATATGCATGCAATTTTGAACTTATTTTATCTATATTTTTTTATTAATTTCTCAAACTCTTGCATAGTGTATGCTTTTGTCAAATTGAAGAATAATTTTCTCAGTTCATAAATATTTTTGAGCGTGTTTTTAAGTAAATTGGTTCATACATGACAAATACATGCATAATAAGAAATTAGGATAAACTACGGCAATATCATTTCATACACCTTTATTTTTATCTGAAACAATCTATCACCAAATGCACTTCTGAAACACTTGAAGAATCAAAGTCATGATTTATCGTTTTCTAAATCAACAACACCATGTGGTGAAATATTGTCACGACCTAACCCACCGGGCCGTGCGGGCACCTACATACTATCACCTAAGTAGGAGAACCCTCATATCTCAATAGTTAAAACATGCGGAAACGTAAATAAACGGAGATAAATGAAATAACAGGGTTTCATAAATAAGAACTTTTAAAACAATTTCAATTCAAGACTTGTAAAGTAACTAACACCCCCTAGGAATCTAGTCTAAACAGGTACAAGAGCTACTAAGAGTACAAACTGAACATAATAAATAAAAGACACAACTCCCACCATGCGGAAGGTAAGATAGAAGCTGCTGGAGAATTTCGTCGCCTTCACTAAATGTAACACCACCAACCTACATCCAGACTATGCCAAAAAGGCATAGCAAGAGTAGTATCAGTACAAAACCACACGTACTGGTAGACATCATCAGTCAACCCGACGCCCACCACATAACATAAGAAATCGACTAGTAAGATCATGAATAAAACTACTCGCTTCTCCACCTTTACCCTCTCTCGAAATACCTCCGAATTACACTAGTACTCTAACTACTAACCACCTCCTTGGTCAACCTGCTTACTAAGTTCTTGATCATAGCCTAACCATTCTAACACATAGAAAAGTCCATAATTACAACTACAACCATTCCGACTAACCACTCATGTCATAACCTTACTTCCTCTTCATATCACCCCGCCTTGGCAATATAGTACATTACGTCAAGCTTTCTAACCACTAAACCCGAATTCCTTTGTCCAAGGTGAATTCCACCTAAGCATTTATATCACGTACACTATCTCTACTTCTCGCCATTACAACACACGAACAACCCTTGCTATCAATTACTCGCCCCTTGGACCCTTGACCCTTCCAATATACACCACAAGTTCACTCAACACAAAGATCAACCAGATATAAGTCCCCATAAACATATAACCACTCTGGGAAATCACAATATCATTTATCATTACGAACAAGGTTCAATCTCACGATTCAAAAATATCACAGTTATATCAAATTATTGGTCTTCTCATGGAACCCAAATCCAAACTGTTAGCATACCAGAATGTGGTACCCGATCTAATGTTTATGCCAGAATGTGGCAACTGATCCCATAATTATGCTGGAACGTGGCAATCGATCCCAGTTAGTGTGTCGGAATGCAACACCCGATCCATTCAACAAGGCACAATCACAATCACAAATCACATTCTCATAATCATACAATCAAGTCATGATTCATCGCATCCATCATCCGTTTATCCTCTTTTACAATTAATGTGATCAACAATGCAACATTCACATACATACATGTATCATAATGAAGCAGGAACAACATATACCACACAATTATGAAATCACACCCATAACAAGGAAGTATTCAACGACATATATGACTTCACCATAATTCATCCAACTTAGCCCTAGCTCATCACCTAAGGCTTCTTCCTAGGGTTTAATCATATTTCGTTCGGTGCACGAAGGCCTACGCATAATTCCTACCATTTATTTACATATATTACACAGTGAACACAAATTTATAACTACTCAATTCATAAAACCTAGCCTACCTGGGCGCCAAGTAACTGCACAGAGTTTTGGTCTTTGATTATTGGTTTCGGGATTTGTGACGTTGATCTTGATCAGAAATCCGCAATCCATCAACATCTTCACGCTATAAATCTCTCCCTCCTTCTTTCCCAAGCTTGAAGCAGTTTTTTGGGGTTTTCTAGGGTTTTTTACGACTAATTAAGGTATTTAGGAAGAAGGAGGAGATAGGATTTCGCGTTATTTACATTCTGTCTCGCCTATCCCACTCTGGCGCCAACTTACTCCGCCTTGGCGCCGCGCCCTAGCGGTATATGGCCCGCCCTGGTGGGACAGTGGCCCAGAATTTTTTGAATTTTCGTTTCCCCTAAATAACGATGGTTCGAGTCGTTACAATAAATACCAATTTACCCCTCATTCATCCCTGAATGATTGATACACGGATAATCACACGCCCTATTTCTGGAGTACCTCCAAACTAACGAATAGGGCCATCACGAAACCACGAAGAATAGTGACTTTTCAACTAGTCGATACAAGAAAGGTACTATAGCCAAAGACTATAAGAAAATTGAGGCAACACACGAAGAAACGAAAGTGTTTAGACTACAAAGTCTAGCCCGCCAGGGCGGCAGCCCTCTCGCTAAGGCGGGGCCGCTATGGCGAGGATATCAGGAAACAATAAATGTGGGATGAGGAATAGTTTCCTCATTTCTCCCCTTTTATCCTTACAAAAACTCTCCCAAACCCTCTCTATTCCCTTGCTCCGAACGTCAAAATCCAGGTAATACTCACTCTCCTTACTCTCTTTACTTCATTACATTCTTAATTACGAATGCATGACGATAACTGATTGATTTGGAATAATTTTCTGGGTAGTTATTTGAAAATGAACTTAGGTTGCTAATTTGATAGAAAAATGTAGCATGTGCACTTCCCTTACGTTCCCAATGTCTCCACGACGTCCTGGGCGTAAAGATTTTGCGAAAATACCATCGAACCGATACCAAAACGGGTTGGGGAGTTGAAAGGTTTTCTTGGCATAAACTCGAATTTGGACATCATTTAGGGTTTATTTTAGGAAAATAATTACATTTTTAGGTTCTAGGGTAGTTAATATACTCTGATCTACTGGAATTCTGTCGAAAATTGGGGATTTTAGGATGAAGAGATGCCATGACCGCATCTGCTGTTCGTCCCAGATGAAGGCGGCCTTCAGCCCGCTGTGGTGGCCTTCATGATCCCGCCCTGGCGGGATTTTGGCCGTTGTGGCGGGATATGCCAGACCAGTGGCCTGCATCCTTTAACTCATAAATTTTTCTCTTCTCCGTTTTTCCTTAACCCTTCTATTCCTATCGTGTTCTAACTTATATTTAACTTATTGCAGGCTCTCTCAATGGAAGGTCTAAATGAGGAAAACTTACTTTTCATTCGGTTCCCTGATGCCGCGAGTTAGGTTAAACATCACGACAATAGAAACATAGGGCTCTGCTGTGAGAGAGGTTTTGTTTTGCTTAAGATGGAGGAGAAGGTGCCTGCTTTTTATGCTCGCTTGATGGAGTTCAGATCGACTCCACTGAATGAGGCTCCCTGGAATGCACGTTCCACTTGGGTGAGGGAGTTCTACGCCATCCTGCCTACTGTGTGATGGGACGACCCTTACCCCGTCATCGGTATTTGAGGAGTTGACATTCCCCTGAATGCCACCGCCATTAATGAGGCTCTAGAGGTGCCGGAGGTCTCGAACGTTGAGTATGAGGCCAAGCTGCGGGAGATGGACCTGGAATGGCTGAGAGATACTGTTATGCCGTAATTTTACTAACCTTTAGAAAAATCACTTTTTGAAATGTTCTAAGTATAAAACAATTTGAGAAAAATACTTAGAAAAGAGTCGCCACTTAATTTTATAAAGAAATTAAGAAAACTTATAATTTTCAAAGATTTAAACAGAAAAAATCATTTGAAAATACCAAAGAGGGTTCGGGGTTCAATTTACACTTCGAGAAGGGTTTAAGCATTCGAAGTGCCCGCTAACATGCGATTGACCTGCGACTTGACTAAAATATATTATTTGACTAATTCTTTGGGAAAATAATTTAACATAAAAAATGATAATAATTTAGAATGTTCGATTAACTTGAGAAAATGATTAAAAAAACAATTTTTTAATTTTTAAGAAAATTGGAACTTAATTGTAACAACTTGGTCAATTAGGATTTTAACAAAATTAGATTAATTAGAATTTATTTAAATTATTTTAATAATAAATTGAACCAATTTAATTAATTAAAACATGAAAACCATTTTAAATTAATTGAGGAATAAATACAAAGTTTTGACTTAATATATATTCAATAAAAGTGTAAGAGTTGATAAAAATATACTAACATAAAAATATAGTTCATCTTTTGCGAATTTAATTAAGTTATTTAAAGTTTGAGTTAATAAAAATTAATCAAACATAATCAAAACAAATAGAAGAGTAAAAAAAATATGAAATTGGGCCCCTTCTTGGGCCAATTTTGCTGCAAGTTTTTTTTTTGGGTTTTAACCCAATCCCGTTTTTGTATACATCGGCTGTATATCAGTGTATATCAGATGTAGACAACCCATTTTTCTGCTTTTCGGGACCTGTACGTCAACTCCAAAGACTTGTTCTTCAATTTCTCAAGGTTGTATGACTCGATAAAAGAATTTTGGGCCTTTATGACCCATCCGAAATATGAAATGGAGAAAGATGGAGTCCAAGGGAACTCGGGTGGTATCACATGCAAAACAAAGTAAAGAAATAAATTAGCAGGAGCAAGAAGAATATGGCATTCAGACTATTAACAACAATTTATTGTTCTAGTAGATGAAAGATGCAAGCCAGAATTTACGCTCTACAGTAGCGACACATAAAATTGCTAAGGCAAGTCATAAAAATAAATACTCAATGAGCAAGCTAAGAGTAAGACAAATATTTATCTTCCACATTAAAAGTAAACTCGCCTAAACTTGAACATTACTAACAATTAATTCGATAAACATTAGATGTATTTGCTTATGGGGAAAAGAATTAATTACCGAAGGGAATTGGAAAGGACGAAAATAGTGACGACATAAAAGAAACAAAATAGGAAAACTTAAGACCTTAATCACAAATACTCAACTAAATCTACACTGAAGCTACGTCTTCACCAGACAAAGGGAGTCATGAATTACACTATGAAAACTAGCTACAGTAAGCATGTGATTTCCTAATGATCAAAGAAAAGGAAAAAATCTCAATTTGAACATGGAAGATAACATTCATAAGGAAACTCTAATAGGCTAAATAATAATAGAGAAATACAGATACACAAATTTATTAAACAACCTTCAAACCACATGGCTATGACAATCATGCTCTCACTACATTTAACTAAGCCGGTGAAGTTTTAACATGATAACCAAGATGGATTTATAAATCAAAAGGGAACAGGCGACAAACTCCAGTAGATTAACACAAGCTAAAATTGAAACCAAGTTATTAACCTAACACACCATTCCAAAATTTAAGCTAAAGCAGAGAGACACCACACACCTAATAGCCAATTGAACAAAAATAGCTAACCAAACTAAGACGACAGGATATATCCATGTAAGCGACTTATTAGAAGGAAAGTGAACTATTGTATCAATGAGACTCAAAGCGAACTCAAAGATAGAGACCACCAATCGTGTTCAACAATAAGATCGCCAAAATGTCATGAAAGAGATAACAATAACAGAGAGGAATTAAGTTGAGTAGTAGCTAAGGGCTTTAACTAAAATGAGACTACCATAGAAGAAAACTAAGGAATACTTTGATGAAAATGCAACTCGAATCGCAGTAAACCAACAATAAATAGAAAATACAACATACTCGATACTCCAAATCATATAAAGATGTGTAACACCACTAATCAATACTTGAAATCTTGAAGAGAATCACTACTCAAACAGTGATAAAAACAGCACACAAATTATTCGAAAAGAAAGAATGAGAAATATGAACAAGAATATTACCTTTCATGAAGCAGCGATACTAGCACGACGAGCTTTACCACGAAGAACTACCACCACTGTGAGCCTATTTCGATGAGCTCCGAAAAATAAAACAACTTCGAATTCCAATAGAAGAGACTCAAACTCTCTGTTTTTTTCTTTCCGGTTGTGTTTTCTGTCTCTTCTTACTCCTTCAAACGGTAATGGAGTGGGAGTATTTATAGGAGAAATTTAGGGCAGAACTTAGGGGGGGGGGGGGAAGAGTGGAATAAGGATGAATTCGAATTTGAAATTTGAATTCTTTTGGAGATAAACTTTGGAATTCAACGGAAAATAAGGGAGATGAGTAGAGGAGGACACGATTTTCTAGGCTCGAGGTCCGGGTTAGCCGGGATTTTCTGGGTTTGCGTGTTGTACGCTTCTGGATGTTGTCCGTCTTCTTCACTGGAAGAAGAAGAAGAAGAAATCGGGTGGGGTCAGGCACACTGTATGTGTATGTATTGTTGTTGTATGCATTGTATTGCTGTGGGCTGGAGTTTATGGGCTGGCAAATTAGTGGGCTGCTGATTGCAAAAAGAAGTGGGTTGGGTTATTTGTTGAATTGGAAATTGAGAAGATGGGCTGCTGAATATAAGGCCCAAAACTTGCTCAAGATGAAGGAAAAATGGATTTAAAGGTAAGATTCAAATGGTTAGATTTTGAATTGATTAATTGGCCAATAGATTGCAATTATAGCCAAATGAATTTAGAACGTAACCAAATTGAATTTGATTAAAAAATTCATCTAAAATTAAATAAAATGAACTAACATTAATTAATTAACAAGCTTCTTAATTTTAACAAAACAAATTAATAAACTTAATTATAAACTAACTAGTTTAAAAATATAAAATATTACTTAAACCAAACCAATTGGCACAATATTTAAGTAAAACTAATTTACTTATTTTTGAGACGATTTTTGAATATTTATGAAATATACTAATTATATACATAATTATGTAAAATATATATATTATTTAAAATTATAAAAAGTGACGAAACTATTTAAAATAACTTGCAAACTATATTAATTTTCTTTTTGAATTTTTTATAAAACTAATTATTTGAAATTGTTTGAAATTGAAGAAGCTTGATGATTAATTTATATTGTGGAGGACCAAAATTCGGTGTCAACAGATACCCTGGTGGAGCCTGCCCGTCGGGATCGAGTCTATTGGGCTACTACATAGGGTATTACTACTAGCACAGATCGGTTACATGATGCTAAGAGGTGGCCATACTTGGTCAGTAGAAGGATCCGCCCGTCGGGCAACCGTACCGACGTGACCTTTCCTTGGGATTTGGTGATGGCGTTCGCCATACAGGGCATAGAGCTAAATATGGGGGTGCAGATCATTTTGGAGTGGAATATGTTCTATCGTGGTAATAAGAAGGCTTTCTTCCTACCACAACTTATTACTGTGCTGTGCAAGCGGGCGGGAGTGCCACTTTTTGACGTCGATGAGGTACTTCCTATGGATCCCCCCTTCATCCTCTTTTAGTTAGAGAAGGTTCTATTTCCAGGAGCAAGAAGAGGAGAAGGGGTAGGTCTAGCAGTAGTAAGGCAGTCATGGATTCGGACGATGAGGCCCCACTCTCAGGTGCACGGGTCGAGGAGGATCTGGCGGCCATCCGAAAGAGATTGGGGAGTGCCTTTGCTGACTTCACTACGGTTCCACCCAGCACTACCCTAGTGGTCGAGATGCTTCGCCATGCGCTACGCTAGGAGAGGAGGAAGGGTCTGGAGAGGTATCGTCTGATGGTCCGGATATGGAAGACCGTGGGGACCATATTCACTTGAGTTGCCCCTAGTCAGGAGCTTCCCCGGGTCGAGAAAGGAGATTTCCAGCACTTTACTTTCCTGGAAGAGGCCGTGACAGGCCTTGTGCCTCCGGAGGATCTATGCTTAGATGTTGACACCTCCCAGCCCAGAGTCCCTGATTTGGTTTTTCTTCCGCCCCTCTTGGGCTTGTAGTTGGAAAACATAATTTTTCTTTTGTTTTTCCTTATGTTTTGTAACCACATGGATGCTAGATTTTCCTGCTTTTTCCGTGGTAAATGGTGAATTACTAAGTTTATAAACTTTTCTCGATTGCTGAACACTGATAGAATTGCAGAGGTTAGTTCGGATACCATTTGGGGTCCTTATTGAGTAGCTTGGAAAAATAAGGGAGGCAGGTTGAGATTTTGCCTCTCCTCATCTTGCTCTGGCGAGAAAACTTCCGCACTTGAGGCCTCGCCTTGGCGGGAAGAATCCCGCCCCAATGGCCATAACGGAAACAGAACCCAGGCCAACTAATTTTTCTAGGGTTTTTCTCTTTTCTAAGTTTCCCAAAGGTTCCCAGCTCTGCCAAACAAATTTAGTATAATTCTCTGAGCTAAGAGAAATCATGTCTATCCCAAGTAAAACCCATGATACACGAACTAACTCGTTCTCATTAATTTAGCATCACAACCCACACATCCCCAGGATACACCCAGACATTCACACGGTTATTACACAAGCGCAAGACACGTTCAAACCTTCCTTACAATCGCCCCGTGGTTTATCTAACCCTTGCATCAAATCTAGTCAGGATCTTCTTTTTACCTCGAGCTTCGCGATACCCAAACATTTACAACTCGCATAACTCCAATCAATTAGGCCAACACATTGCACATATTAAGGTTCATACACACATTTATAGTGCACAATATCACATATCACATTCAAGAAATTACACTTCACATTCGCAGTTAGTTCAGACAACAAGAAGTACACATTCGCAGTTACAACTACACAGAACAATAATTTCACCTTATTAGTTAGTTCGTTCCATAGATGACCATTACTGATCATCCATGCCTTTTGACAGCCCTTAAGGCCAGATACCAATTGGAACCTTCTCAGTTCTAATTAACTTGTTGGTGTCCTTTCAGTCGTAATAATGACGTCTAGTTTACTTAGTTGAGATACCAATTGGAATCAGGAGATACCAATTGGGCTCAACTCATACCACAAGCGACACTCGCACGAAAGGAGAGAATAAGTGGAACAACTTCCTAGAATGCTTCCTAGCTTCTTGAAGATTAGATGTGGACGTCAACACACCAATCCGCAGGAGTCTAGTCTGCATTTTGCTCTTGTACTGGTAGACCAGTAACCTAGGCTATGATACCAATTTGTCATGACCCAATCCACCGGACCGTGCGGGCACCTACATACTACCACCTAAGTAGGAGAACCCTCATATCTCAATAGTTTTAAAATATGCGGAAAAGTAAATAAACGGAGATAAATGAAATAATCATGTTTCATAAATAAGAACTTTTAAAACAATTTCAAGTCAAGACTTGTAAAGTAACTAACACCCCAAGGAATCTAGTCTAAACATGTACAAGAGCTACTAAGAGTACAAACTGAACATAATAAATAAAAGACACAGATCCCACCATGTGGAAGGAAAGATAGAAGCTGCTGGAGAATTTTGGTCGCCTTCACTAAATGTAACATCACCAACCTGCATCCAAACTATGCCAAAAAGGCATAGCAAGAGTAGTATCAGTACAAAACCACACGTACTGGTAGGCATCATCGGTCAACCCGACACCCACCACATGACATAAGAAATCAACTAGTAAGATCATGAATAAAACCACTCGCTTCTCCACCTTTACTCTCTCTCGAAATACCTCAGAATTACACTAGTACTCTAACTACTAACCACCTTCTCGATCAACCTTCTTACTAAGTTCTTGATCATAGCATAACCATTCTAACACATAGAAAAGTCCACAATTACAACTACAAGCATTCTGACTAACCGCTCACGTCATAACCTTACTTCCACTTCATATCACCCCTCCTTGGCCACATAGTACATTACGTCAAACTTCCTAACAACTAAACCCGAATCCCTTTCTCCAAGGTGAATTCCACCTAAGCATTTACATCACGTACGCTACTGTAACACCTCAGAAATTGGTAAGTTGAACTAGAGCCTAAGCGTAAGAGTTAACGTCAAAGGTTAAGGGCAAGGGCCAAGGATTTTGGGTGAGGGCCATGTCTAGGGGGCCAAGGCTTCCTAAAATATGCCTAGCCACTTCCCACCATGACCATGAGGGTCTTCACGACCCGTGGTGGCCACCACGAGTCGTGGTTCCACCCGTGGTAGGTGAGACAGTAGCTTCACAAAGCTTCCCAAAATAGGGACCCTTCCCACGAGCCACTAGACGGCTCATGAAGGACACCATGGGCTGTGGGAAGGGTAGTGGTTATGATTTAGATTTTTAGGGGTTAAGGGGTGGCAAGCTAGGCTACTGGTCAAGGGCCAATCACATCACAACGGTCCTTGAAGCCCCACACGGATCGTGAAGTTGTTCGTGAAGGGTTTTCATTTGACTTAGAGTGTTGGTTCAACTTCAAATGGTGATATCTCTTAGCTCAAAACGAATTAGGTGGGCCATTACCTATCCAATTAAATATCTATGAGTCCTCTTTCCAACGACACCGAGTTTTCCCAATTCCAATCTCGGGGTATAAGGTTATGCCCGAAATAGTGATGCACTGTCAGGCTGCAAATTCTTCACGACTCATTTGACGGGCCGTGGTGATGATGATGGTCCGTGAAGGCGTTTATCATGCCATTTCGGTAGTTAATAGTCAGGCAACTTCTTAGGTCTTTTCCCAATCGTTTTAACTCAAAGTTATGTCATTTTGCCCAAGCTTATGACCCCTATTTAAGTCATTTTAACCCCAAAACTCACCCAATTAAGTCATTTATTTCAAAACCCGAATCAAAATCCAAATACTTTCCTCTCCAAAAATCTTCTTTCTAGAAACCTCCATTGAAGAACAAAGAAAGAGATCAAGGAGAGCCTGAGGAAGGGAGATTTTCAATATGAATTTGGTTGGATTCTACACCTAAGGTATGGGAGTTTTCATCCTTGGGTAGCTATCACCCAAGGATCCCCTTCAAAAGCTTTTATCTCAAATCTAGATAACCCAAATAGCTAGGGTTTAAACTCAACCCCATGGATTCCTTTCAAAATTGCTTTTAAAGGTTGAATTATGTTTATTTATGAATGAATTACTGATTTTACATGATTTTAACTTGAATTCTTCAAGAATCCATGAGTTCCCCAATTGTAGCTATGATTCTTCCTTATATTATGAATGTTATTGCAAGTTGGTCCAATTGATTGGATGTGAATAGATTATGATGTGATTGCATGATTTTAATACAATTATACATGTATACTTGACTAATCTAAGATCCTATGATGAAATTGATATAGTCTAGGGTTATGTCATGAAAGAAGCAAATTGAGGGTTTAGATATGACCTTCTAAGAATGATGAACTTCTATATGAATTGCATTAGATTAGACGACCTAGACATGGATTGATTTAGGGTAAAGTTTATAGACATGAATTGAATTGATTAAGGGCTTATATGATGGATCATGGTTGAGTAGTATGGAGATTGAGTTTATATAATACTATATGACTATAATTGATCAAGAATGATGCATGTGGGTAGGTTACCTTGAGAACTAGGTATACATGATGATCATGTGAGGCATTGCTTGAGAGTGAGACTTGTAACATGAAGATGACTCCTAGGGCTTAAAGGTAAAAAGCTAAAATGAATAAGCTAAGGGTGTTAAGGCTTTAAGAAGGAAGCCATTATGTATGTTGAATTGTATATGGCCCTATTGTGAAAAGACTTCACCGACATGACCTATAATATGATCACATGAGTTTATGCATGAAATGAATGGATTACTTGAGTCATAGTTGTATCTAGGTTTCATGTGTTGAATGCTAGATGTGTTGACCCAATGTGACCCTTGAATGCAAGATATAAAGAGTATGTATGATTATGATATTATGTGCATGTTTATGAATACTTTGAGAGTAAAGTGTCTATGATAATAATATTATTGTTATGTCATTGGAAGGACAATCACACACATACACCCCATGTATGAATATGACTATGATGTGACTAAGGTGTTGCTTGTGGTTCATGACCCTTGAAGGGAAAAGTTATGAGGGTTTGTACATCTTTATGAGAATTGTGTATAAGCTTATGATTCACTTAGAAAGTGAAGATCTTATGATTATTGTGTAATTGTGGTATTGTTGAAAGGTAATTCTCCCCATACCCTTACACTTTATTATGCATAAACTATTATGAATATGACGATCTTGTTGTGTTGAATGAAAGGCTATTCTCATGAACACACTATGAATATGATGTGAAAGGTTTACTCACATGTTGATGATTCTAAGGTTGAAAGGACATTTTCATCTAATGAATCAATGAGTTATTATGATGTTATGTTGGTTTAAGTGCCTAGTGCATTCTTTCATGAACATGTGATATACCGTGAGTTTACGGTATTTCTAATACAATTCACTTACAAGTTGTGTGTGTAGGGCCTTTTTGTATGGGTTTTTATGTGTCTTTATTATGTTTTACATGAAAGATGTTCAGGCGCGGAATTAAAGAGACAGCTGAAAGAAATGCAGAAAAGGGCATCTACGGAGATGATCTACGGACCGTAGGTCTATTGACGCTCCGTAGATCGTGGTCATAGATCAACAGCCAAGGCATAGAGGCAAATCAGGGAAATCTAACCAAGTGTGGAACCACGATGCCCATTGACGGTCCGTAGATGGATCTACGGACCTTACTGTTGATCCGTAGATAGATACTGCGAGGGTTCCAGTACCTGATTTTGAAGATTCTAAGTGTGGAGCTACGAAGGGGTATTGACGGACCGTAGATCGATATACGGTCCGTACTGTACATCCATCGTTTGCTTCAGAGAAGCTGGTTTTTGGGAGCTGAAATATTTTCTAAGTCCTGGCTGACGGAGGGGACTTACGGACCGTAGATCCATAGACGGTCCGTAAGTCACTCTCGTGGAATGAAGACGCGTACCTGAAACAAACTTTCCTTAATTTGTTTCCCTTTTTATTTAGGATTTGTTTTCTATAAA
>JAJOOS010019664.1:0-20368 GCA_029582725.1 Solanum chiquidenum
TTGGAAAAGGGCATTTTTGACCCATTTAGTAATTATAGGGCATTTTTGGACCAAAGTATTGACTCCAAGGGCATTTTTGAACCAAAGTATTGACGGTAAGGGCATTTTTGAGCCAAACTATAAACGGAGGGCATTTTTGTTCCTTTCACATAGTTTAAGGGCATTTTTGACCCTTTTTCCTTTATTTTAAGTCAAATTTCTTGTGTTTTAATCAATATTTTAAAATATTTCTTTCATCATATATGTGAAAAAGATAACAATTTATAATATTTTTTTATAAAAAATTATTTAAATATACATTTTATTTTATCATAATTAATCTCTAAAATTCCATATCATTTTAAAAAATTACAAAAATTTTCTGTCGAATATATTCCTATCCTCACTCGAATACATCCATAACTGAGCTTAAATACATCACTATCACCTCTCAGTTACATCCATCCCCTCTCGAATACATCCCTCTCCTCTCTCTTACATTTTCTTCTTTCGGCTTGAGTCAATGAGACAGAAATTGTGTTGTTTAAGGAAACAAATCGCGGCTGCGGCACACGTATGCTACACACTTTAAGTCACTTTATTACAGATTGACACCATCACACTTTTTGTTTTTTTTAGGGAATAAGAATTGAATTACTTTTATATTTTTATATTCTCAAATTAGATGAGAACACCCAAAATTGAATAAAATGCTTGATTTTACTTATATTACTCGATTTTAACTTGGTCTGACCCACCTATTTATTTATTCGGTAGGAGCCTGATAAAATTTGAATTAGTATTGAAAAGTTTGATATGATAGGTAAATCACTTCTAAATAAATGTGACTTCATATATAAGGGGATTCGAACACGAAACATTTGATTAAGGATGAAGGGGTACTTACCACTCCACTACAATCCTTATTGACGACTCACCTAATTATATAATCTATTTCTCTTCATCTCCGCCATATATATATATGATAATTTCATCTAAAAAGTTCAAATTGTTACAAGTGATAGAGCATATTCTTTGGAGTAAAAAAAAAGTCAAAATATAAAAAATATGCAAAGAAAATAATGTTTACAACATGGCCATAATATGTACAAGTAAAATGTATATATGTATATAATGTGAATGGAGAGCTTTGAATTGAATTAAGCCACGCATTTTTGGAGCTTCCAATAGTTGATACCTTTTTCCATGTCATTACTTAATTCAACCATGTGCTAGAAAAAAAAAACCTTTAGTCTTTTTCTCCATTTATCTATTCATATTAGGGGTCGTTTGATTTGACATATTAGTTATACGAAGATTCTAATATATTAATTCTTTAGTGGATTAATAATATGAGAATTATTTCATAACATATTTCATATATTTTTATAAATCGGATAAAAAAGCTGAGTGTTTATTTATCTTTGTGAGGTATAGAAATATTGAATCAATAAATCACTTTTGAAATACTCAAAAATATTCGAGAATTGTTATTCGGAGAAATAAATACATAAGAATTGTTAATATGGAATAAATACTTCAAACCAAACAACCCCTTATCTATATTAAATATATATATAGAGAGAGAAGTAGACCCCACAAGGAACAAAATAAATAAATAACGTGTTAGCGTGTCAATATCGTAGCCACATGTTCCTCCTTTTTCTTCTTTACTTAATTCATAATCCAATATATCCCAAATAAAAAAAAATAAAAAATCCAAAATCTATAAAATAATACTTTCACAAATTTCTCAAACTAGTAAAACTTCCACAACCAACAATTCAACAACATACTCCTAGTCAAAGTTTGAATATTATTTAATATTACAAACGTCGCGACTATTTAAAGAAAAAAAAGATAGTAATTTTCTCAAGATGAGTAATAACTTATGCTTGTGAAATTCTAATCGGGCAAATCTAGAGACTTAGCTTCTATCCAATCGAAAAAATGTGCCGAAAATAAAAGAAGTTAAAGGAAACTTGCTATCCCAATTTATAGGTGATGTGAAAAGGAGGAATAGTAATAAGCGGATTTGTGAGGTATATGCGTGATCCTAGCGAGTAAAAAAGAATATGTCTAGCAATTTACCCTACTCTTGAAATGGCAGCTCGAGTTCATGATGTAGTTGCATTAGCACTTATAGAACATTTTATGTTGTAATTGGGAAGAAAATAACGAGACACATTATTTATGGAAGGATGGCGGAGGGGCTTTTGTTTTCACCAACTCCAACTTATTTGGGCTTTAAAGTACCCTATATAGGTTAGCCCAACTCAATATATTGAAAAAGTAATAAGAAAGAATATATTGGTGTGATTTTTCTACGCCTTAGAACACCATAATTTCGAATCAAGATGAGTAAGAGAGTGAAAAAATTAGTCTATGAATTCAATCTATATTGATTCGTCCAATTCAATCTATTTAAATATTGGGCTGACATGTAGCGAAAATTAACTCATGAGAGACCTTATCAAAATATTTTTGTGTTTGACATGTTATATATTTAACCATAATAAATAATTGGAAAAACTATATAAATGGGCCATAAAACTCAAAATAATTACATGTTCATACCCAAACCTAAAGTAATTCAAGAAATACTCACTCTCTCATGAATAATTACAACTCATATCCCCTTTCGTTAAGGCTGATAATTTTCGCTTAACTGATACTAAATCAGTATCATATAATGTCTTAGTATCATTAAGACTTATAATTTTGCTTAACCGATACTAAATCAGTGTATATATATATACATTGTATAGGTATTATTAAGGTTTCTTGTTCAGAAATTACTCATTAGTCAATAATACTATAAGAGTGTATGTATATTATTGTGGTATCATTAAGGTTTCTTGTTCAGAAATTACTCATTAGTCAATGATACTATAAGAGAACATGTATATTGTTGTGGTAGGAGTACCCGTATGCTATATTCTTAAGTTGTGTTTAGGAGTTCGCTTGCTGAGTGTCGTGTGATTTGGTACTCACCCTCTGCTTCTACATTTGTATAGGTTATGAGCTCAGATCTTTGTGATACTCTCTATTCTCTCCTTGTCCGAGGCTTTCTGTGAAGATTTGTGAGGTAGCTGCTTGTCATCTCAGGGATTTTGTTCTACTTTAGTGACAACATCATTTGAGATTTGTATTTTTCTTTCAAATCTATTGTAGTATATTAGAAGCTTGTGCACGTGACAACCAGGTTTTGGGAGTGTATTTAAGTTAACTTTGTATTCCGCTTTAATATTGGTGTTAAACTTTCTTCCTTATTTTTACTTTTGCATATTTTCGTTATATTTGGGTTTAGGCTGACTTGTCTTGTTGGGATAAGACGATTGCCATCACATCCATTTTGGGTCGTGACAACTTATTTAGTATTAAGTAAGCGAAAATAGTTGGGGTTATATAGTATAATTATGTAGTGGAGTATGAATGTAAAGGGGTAGATTTTAGCAATCCTCATCAAGGAAGGGGTCCCATCACACATCCGATTCATGAACATAGGATTTATAAACAGACAGACTTGACATATGTTTGTAATTATTTTTCTTTCATGGAGTATTTGCTTAGTTTCCCCTAAATAATTTGGTTAGATCATGAAAACTGCAGCAGTTTATTGACTAATAAAGAGCTGGGCCTTTTTTAAAAAATAGTTGGGCCTTTCTGGTGTGAGAAAGCCCGTCAATTTGTTTGGGCTATATAGTTATAAGCATACTCAAACCAGTTTATTATAAAATCCATTTCATTTTGAGGAACTTTCACAAATAGCCACTATAATAAACTTAATTATGCTCCATAGCTATAGTTTGCATATTTACGGGTTGTAGCTATAGTTTAAGCTGCCTCATTTGTATAATTCGTGGATTTATATAATTCACAAATTTGTATAATTCACCGGTACATTTGTATAATTCAGTTATTTTTGTATAAACTCGAAATAACGAATTTATACAATTACAAACATCAAAAGTGCAAATAGTTATACAAATTATATTATACAAATTCTGAATTATATAAAAGTTATACAAATTATATTATACAAATTCCAAATTATATAAATGCGCGAATTATACAGAACTAAAAAGTTGAGTTGTGTAATTATAACTAAAAGTAAGCCGTGAATTGTAATTAAGGTAAACTATAGCTATATTAAGTAATTAACTAGTATATATTTGCTTATACGCGTAATTTTCCCTTTCATTTTTACATGCGAAAGCCCATCAATCCTTGAAGTGTCGATAAATTTGTATCTGTGTGACCTATAGTTCAGAGTTTCGAGTAGTGCATTGAAATAGTCATTAATGTTTGCATTAGGGTAGACAATCTACATTATTACTCCTTTGGGAGCGACACCCATTCTCTAGCTAAAGTGAGATGCTTTGTGCACCAGACTGCTAAACAATATTATATGTTTTAGTAGGGTGATATAGTACTATTTTTGTGTGTATCTTTTTGAACAAAATAAGCCATTATTAAAATCAATTCATCAAAATACGTTTTCTTTAAATTTTTACAATACTAGTATAAACATAAATTCAGAAAAAAATTAAATGACAAAAATCTGACAAAATAAACATACATAAAATGTTACTCCCTCTGTCCCAATTTACTTTTTATTTTTTGAGAGTCAAACAATTTAAGTTTGACCGGAAATTTGCGCATAAAATCTTCAATTTTTTTGAAATAAAATTTATATTTTTGTAAACTACGTAAAAAGTACTATAAGTCACAATAATTGATAATTCAAAATGTTTAAAAGATCTATGATAAATTTACGATCAAAGATAGACTTGTTTGAATCTCAAAATTTGAAAAGTGCCACATAAAATAAGACGGAAAGAGTACTATAATATTTTACACTTTATTACTCTGAAGTACGTTTATGACTAAAATATTACTCACAATAACATTTTACTTAATACAGGGACATTACTAATCCTCTCACACATTTCCACACTAAGTTGTGTGAGAAAATGTATTGCCAGCATGAAAATGAAATACACATTAGATAACAGCTATTATATAAATCTAAATTCTTTTCCAAATACGTGTTCAATTCTCCCGCATCAAAATAACTAGGAGTAATTTACCCACGAATTGCCCACGCTTTCACTTTTTTGTTTTTGTTTAGCAAAACATATACATATATATACCCATATAATTTATAGAAAGTGAGAAACACATACACACATGCATATATATATAAGAGTTTTAACTTCAATACACTGACAGAGAAAAAATCAATTATAATATCGTCAGTGTACGAACGTTAAAATTCTACATATCGATATATCCACACATCAATATCACACTTATATACTACCACAAGTCTAGCCAATTCAGATACAAATTCAACAATTTTTGGGTTGTCATCAAACCTATAATTCATTTATGTTACTCGATTCACAGTTTATTAATTACTATATTTTCACATATTTCGTAGTTTTTTTCATCACATATTTAAGTTTGATTCAAAGCTATTGAGTTCTGCCTAACCAACTCGTATCGTATTATATTGTGCGTGCGCAATGAGGGAGTTGTAAGAAGTACATTACACGTACAACTGTTCACACATATACGTAAGAGTTTAACTTCAGTGTACTAGCTAAGTACGTACATAAATTATGTCATCAATATATATTATCCTACACATATTATTATCACACACACATTTTATGTGTATATGAGTTTAACTTCAATACACTGACAGTTAGTATATATATATATATATATAGACATATTTGTCCACACACTTATATATATGGCCAACCCTTCACATACTAGTGGTCAATTAGTACCAAACATTCTCGTTGACAACAAAAAAAGTGCAAGAACAAATACCAAACATCCTATATACCGCGGTATACGTTGTAGAAGTGGAAAATGGGTGTGTGAAATTAGAGAGCCACGTAAAACAACAAGAATATGGTTAGGTACATACCCTACACCACAAATGGCTGCTGCTGCCTATGATGTTGCTGCCTTAGCTCTTAAGGGTACTCAAAATATTGTACTCAATTTTCCTCATCTTGTCAATTCTTATCCAAAGCTCCCTCCCTCACCATCTCCGGACAATATACGTCGCGCCGCGGCCACAGCGGCAACGATGATGGCTCAACGAGGTGACGATGGCCGGTCGTCGGGAAGCAAGAGAGGAGCTATATGTAACGAAGAGGGTTCAGTTGAATCTTCTTTGTCGGAAAATTATGCTATGCAAATAGGTATATACATATATATTTCCTTATTTCATTTTATGTCGCATTATTCTACTATGAATATATGTAGTCTAAGCTCATGTTTGACCATAGATTTTATAGCTGAAACTTGAAATTTGAAAATTTAAGTTTTTAAACATACATTTTACTTGGTAAAAAATTAATTTCTGAGTGAAAGTCCTAAATTTGATCAAATTTCATGGTCAAACATATTTCAAAATCTACTCACAAAATTATCTATAGCCACTAAAGAAGAAGAAAGAACTTTTTGAAATTTGCGGATCTTAAATCTACTATATATGACATTTCTACAACTATAAATTATGTCATTAAGGGTAAAATATAATTTTCAGATACATATAAAGATACAATATTATTTTATGAAAGAACTTCGTACGTACGTAAGATAGAATTGAAAGAACATATATAAACGGTTGAATCTCCTATTAACAAATGGGAATCTTCTACCCTAGTAGCAAAGGTAGTTAAAATATTATTTTAGGTTACGATTCAAATTTCATGTGTGACATTTCCTCGTATTTTAAAAAAATCTTATATTGGAATTTCTAATTCCGTCACTAATTTCAGGAAATATGCAAATGATTACGGGTGAGGAGGTATATGTTGATGAGGAAGAATTATTTGATTTTCCAAGTTTGCTTGTGAATATGGCAGAGGCAATGATGCTAACTCCCCCTAGAATAAACTCCACATCTTTGGAAGAGTATTCACCAAGAGACTTTGATATTGAAAATCTTTGGAGTTACTAATCCGCTACTGAGACGAATTTAGAATTTTGAGTTAACGAATTTTAAAAAATCATATGATTTTATTATATATGCATAAGTGAAGTGATCAATGTAACAGTATCTACAAAAAAGAGTACTATTGTTGGAATAGTTTATTAGTACAATGTCTAATTTGACTTAATTAATGTCTAAGCTAAGGAGGCTACGGTTTGTAAATTTCTGCCCGTTTGTATATTTAAGCTTGTGAATATACAAATAGGGTAAGTATATACAAATTTTGTGTTTATACATTTAGGATTTTTTTAAAAAATTTTGTTTGTATATTTCGCTTGCCAATATACAAATAAGGTAGTTTATTATGATTTTTCATAAATCGTATACAAATAGTTAGGGTAAGCATATACAAAATTCTGGATTTATACAATCAAGAGCCGAATTATACAAATCAGGCGAATAACAAAAATTGAAGAAATTGTAGCCGCAAATTATAATTTTCTTAAACTATAACTATAGTACCTAATATAAATATTTACTAATCTGCATATTCTTTCCTAAAAAGATATAAATTATCTGATTCATATAAATATATTTTTATATTATCCCTGTATAAAACTATTTTAAAAACTTCTACCTAATTAAAAAGTCATTGTCAATTGTCATGAAAAAAGAGAGGGAGAACCGACTATTATATAGCATGGACCATGGAAGAAAAATGTCTTGACTGAAATAACAAGTTTGGTGTTGAAAGATTGTGATGTTTAAACTTATAATTTTGGAATTAAGTTTATTTACTAATAAAATCGAGTTTTTACTATATATGAAATTCATTGAAAAATTAGCTCGTCAAAAACATTTTTGTGTCAATTTTATTTTTATTTTTGATGAGGTTTCAACTATTAGTAAAGTGTGATAAGAGCTTTTTTAATTTCTATCCACGATGTTAGATCTTTTCTGTATAATTCTATGTCTCGTAAACTAGCTAGTACAACAAGTTTCGCGGAATTTGACTTGTATTAATGTATCACTAATCATTAATTTTGAATTTAACAATAATATATCCAACATAATTCAATAAAATGGGTCTCGAAAGGATAATATATATATATATATATATATATATATTTATCAAATTCGAGTAAATAAGTAAATTAATTAATTATATAAATAAATATATTTGACGCCATGTAAATAAGATAGAAATCTAATATATTTCTTTGTTACACTAGAAAGGGGAAGCCCGTACTTTGAACGAGTTCAATCATTATTATTTGAAATTTATAATATTTATTTATGATATTTCACCGTAGAATTTTAAAATTAACTATAATAAAATTAAAAATAAACATGATAAATATAAAATATAAATGAAATCCATAAAATATTTTTATAACCCCATCTTATGAAGGATCTTAAGAGTAAGTTTGCAATTGAAATTTTAAATGAATTCCACATTTTTTAATTGGATGAAGATGAGGCAGCATAGAGCATGTTTTTTTCAAGTTTTTAATTGGATGAAGAAGCAGTTTTTATTTATTTATTTATTAATAAATAGCATATTGTATATATTAAATGAAGAAGAGGCCGCCAAGGGGAATAAACAGGTAGCTCACTCTGCATAGTCAGTCTACTATTTCTCTTTATTACTATCTTTTTAAAATTTATGTATTTCCACAAAGAAATCTTGCTCTATTTTGTCTAATTGAACATAGAGAATATAAATTGTCTTTACATAAAAAATTTGACACCACCACTATTCTAACAAAACTAAAGTTATAAGATTATATAAGAAATTATTTCTTAAGAAAAATAAATTCTTTAAAAATGAAAGAAATAAATTTTATCTATAGAAATAATAAAGATCACAATTTCTTTTTAATTTATATTGTTTACCCCTCCCTTCCTTCCTAGAAACTCCTACCTTTTCACTAGTTTTTTTGATGACTCAAATTCACAATTCAAAATTGAAAGTGAATGATGCTTATTATTCGAGCAATCTCATCTTATTGAAAAACAAGTTTATGAATAACATTTCATCCCAAAATGTCATTGTACATTGATTATATACTTCTCTCCACTTCCACACATCTGCTCATCGATCTTCATCCTCCCCCATGTACGTAGCTTCCATCCCCATCATCCCACAGTACTCTTATTCCACTTATGTCTTCAATAATATTTATCTAAATTATAAGTAATTATTTTTTAAAATAAAATAATATTTTTATTTACATATTAAATATAAATAAATAAATAAATAAACAATCGATTCATTTTTCTAAAAAATATTTTCCTACCGAACATACCCTAAAAAGTATGTTTCTATGTCGACTCATTTGACAAACCTATTTTTTGATAATATTGATGAAATAATTAAAGAGACAATGATATGTCTTTTCTTATAGCTGTACAACTTTTTATTAAATATATTTCACTTTCAAAAATCTAAATCATATCTTTTGAGACGCCGCAATACTTTATATATTTGTTCAATGACTAAATAAAAGTTTGACTTTACTTTTTAGTACAATATATGGCCGACTTCCTTTCTCTTTCTCACGTCTTTTTCCATATTGTCCATTTTTTTCCTTCGTTCTCACTATAGCAAGTTACTCACGTGACGATATTAAAATTTTGAATTTATGAATCGTAATCTTACAAAAAAAAAGAAAAGAAAGTTATTTGTATATTAAGTGGATTAATTAATTAGTATGTTATGTTAAAGTTATATCTTACAATATGTTAATATTCTTGGTAACATAGAGAGCAATTGTAATCATTTGAGTATGAGAGAGATTTAAAATAAAGAACGCGTTGTGATTTACATCAAGTACACTTATTAAGCAACAAAATGATGATAAATATTAAAAGGTTATGTTAATTATGAGATGATTAGCGATAGTAACAACAAAGTTTGTGGAGTGGTGTTGAATTTGAGTTTTGATGATTATTATCTAACAATATATAATTGTATCATGTTCTTTTTTGCAAGTCTCCTAAGGAATGTTGGTCATACTGTCTATCATTAAATAGGTCGTTATCACATGAACTAACAAAATTTGAGTTCAGACTGAGTCGGTTACACAATATTTAGAAAAATTATGAACTAATACATACGAAAAAATTTCAAATATTTCGAATTCATGGAAAAATTGAAAGTTAAATTTCGACATCAACCTCTCCTCAATACCAAACATGTTATTTCAATCAGATAATTTTCTTCCCTGCATTAGTTGGTCCCCCTCCCTCCTCCTATTTTGATGACAGGAACTTTTTAATAGGATAAAAATTTTATTTTAAATTTTGTATATTGATAACGTAAAAAATATTTATAAAATCGGGTATTTAATAGGACTAACGTTAGGTTAGTCCCATAGAATTTGGGATATAAAGGAAAATATTAACAATAGTATTTACTTGTAAAATGATTAAAATAATAATTAAGTCGTGTTAGATATTATCCTAATTATTACTCCCTCTGTCCCATTTTATATGTCATCCCTTTCTATAAATAACTGAACCATAATACTTGTCATTTTATAAAATTTATGCATAAATTACCATATTTTGCCTATTATATCCTTGATAGAATAATTAATTAATCTTGTCATTTATTAATAAAGTTGACTTAAGAAAACATTAAATAAGGGTAGAAGGGTAAAGTTACATCATTTCTTAATGCAAGTGCAAAGTAAAAAGGTCACATATAAAATGGGACAGAGGAAGTATCATAATTAGCTATTTATTGGATTAAAAATGATCTTTAATCATGATAAGTGTCATGATTGCTTAATTAATAGGTTTGGATGTTAACTATGAAACCACTTGTCATTATTTATTTAATTAATTAATATGTATTTTTAATACAAATCACTTTAAAAATATTATTTGAAATATCTCTAATTATATAATCACTACAGACACATATTAGAGTTCATTTAGGGAGAATTATATTTTTAGGTTATTTATAAAAAAAAATTATATAAAAAAATATCTTCAGTTTTTTTTTTTCGAAAGATAAAATAATATCATATTTTTTCCTATTCATTTTGTAACTTGTAAGTGATCGAAAAATCTTGATTCCTCGTTCGTTCAAGTTAATTTCACGGAGACTTTTTTCATACAAGGTACACGACGTTTTCAACAATTTTCTTCTTATCATAAAATTTGAACTAAAAAATTCGAATAAAAAATTAAAAAATGATCAAATTCATTTCATCACGACTCATATTATATCGATAAAGGAGGTCCTTGTCATTTAACTTCAACAAGCAGACCGACAAAGCCACTACAACACTTGGGTTTAACCACGTTTTCATTAATTAAGAAAAAAAAAAAACCTCTTTATGTTCTTGATGGCCCTCATGTCTTTATGTACTTAAATAAAATCTGTCTTGTCACCATAATTATTGTTTTTATATATTAGAAGATGATTTTATTATTTTTAAGTTATTACTACTTTCACTTATAGTAAATTATTACTATAAAATCAATAATAACGATTCCACAAAGTGAGATTCAGAAAGGATGTATATAATTTTATTTCTATTTAAAAATAAAAATCTTATTTCCGATAGATTCACAAGTAAAAAAAAATGTTCAGAACTATTACTGGTAATTATTCTTTAGGTGGTCAATTTTGTAGTGTAAAATTTATTTTCTCTTTGATACAAATACAATAATGATCACAGCAATCTCCTCTAGTACCTACTCGTATGTTAGGATCCAATTGGTTTAGACAATCTTGACATATATGTAGGAGCCGTTAGTATATCGAAAATATTTTTAGCGATAATTAATTAATGACAATAGCTTAATTGCCATTAAATGTATTTTTTTAGTCAATTAACACTCTTTGTAAATGTCCCAAAATCCTATGATGATATTGGATCCAATTGCAATTAACTAATACCAGTAAAGACTTTAGACTTTAGCACTCTTTATTGATATACATATTTATTATCGATAACAGTTATTTTTATTGCAGTACGCACGATTTCTATGAAATTAAATTGAACACATTAATTTGTATACAACTTCCTCTTGAATTATTTATTTATTTATATATATATATTTATATTACTAACTTGTGCCTACAAACGAAATTATCTTTTTTTTCGAGTCCGAATTCATTAACTCTAAATTCTAAATTCGTCTATGTTCGTTAGTCGTTAATAGCTCCAAAGACTTTCAGCATCAAAGTCTCCTGATGAATAATAATCTTCCGATGGAAACGAGTTTATTCTTGGGGGACTTAGCATCATTGCTTCCGCCATATTCACAAGTAAACTTGGAAATTCAAACAATGCCTCCTCATCAATGTATTCCTCCTCACCCGTCGTCGTTTGCGTATTCCCTGCAAAATAGTGGCCAAGTCAGAAATTTTAAATATATATGAAAAAACGTGACACATGAATAGTTGAATCGTGATCTAAAATAATATTTTAGCTACCTTTGCTAAATTTCATGCATAGTAAAATATCATGACATAAAATGAAAAAGGGAGGAAGTATATATTACATATTTGTACTTACCTATTTGCATATCATAATTTCCTGACGATGAAGGAAATTCTCCATCCCTACTTTCTAACGACAGATTATCATCATCGCCTAGCGAGGCCATTGCCTCAGCCGCGGTGGCTGCGGCACGTTGTATATCGACCGGAGATGGTGAGGGAGGGAGCTTTGGATATGAATCAACAAGATGAGGAAAATTGAGTACAACATTTTGAGTTCCCTTAAGAGCTAAGGCAGCAACATCATAGGCAGCAGCAGCCATTTGTGGTGTAAGGTATGTACCTAACCATATTCTTGTTGTCTTACGTGGCTCTCTAATTTCACACACCCATTTCCCACTTCTACTTCGTATACCACGGTATATAGGATGTTTGGTATTTGTTCTTGACTTTGTAGCATGTGAAGGGTCAGTCATATATACAAAATTTAACTTATATGTACAGTGTACTCTAGCATGTGTGTATTAGTGATAGTTGGTATTGAGTTGATTTTTGTAACTTTGGTTCAGACTTTGTATATGTGTTGAACTCAGTAGCTTGCATAAATGGATTGTAGGTTCGGTGGCAAATAAGGGATCACCAGAACTCATAAAATTCAAATTTTGAATCTGCTTTTGATCATTGGCTAGACGTGATTATGTGATGGATCGAGTATATATATATGTATGTGTGGATATATCGATATATAAAATTGTAACTTATATACACTGACAATATATATATGATTTTGGGTGAACAATTGTATGTGTTATGTGTCAGTGTGATTCTTACTACTTATATATTAAGTCTGTATATATATATGGTTTTGCTAAAAGAAAGTGAAAGCGTGGGCATTTCGTGGGTGGGTTGCTATAAAGGTTTTATTAGTTTTGTTGTATTAAGTGGCATGCTATTTTATATTATTAGACATATATATATGACAGAAATAGCACACGTATTTTGGTGAAAATTTAACTTTAATAGCTGTTATCTATTATATAATATGTCTAATTCATTTCCATGCTGGCAGCATTTATCTCACACAATTTAGTGTGCAAGTGTGTGAATATTTATGCAGTGTTTATATATATATATATATATTGTTGTCACTGTGTTAATAGGATTTAAGTTATATATATTGTAAGTTTAAATAATTTTTATATTATACTATTAAATTTAACTTTTATATATTTATATATATTTTTATTTTTAAAATTATTATATCAGGTTTGCTATAAAAATTTACTTGTTATAACTTATAAGTAAACATAACCTAATAATATAAAGAGTTATATATATATTACTAATGCACAAAAACTTAAAATCCAATAGCATGAAGGGATGGGAGTAGAAAATATAGTACCATTGGGAAAAGGGCATTTGTGGAAATATTTTTTACTGACTAACTATTTCATTAGTATGAGTGTTATCATATCACGAGGCACAATTATGTAAATAGTGAAAAAGAAAAAATTATGTAGTTGGATCATCTGTTCAGTTCGTTCGAGTTTTGCTCTCAAAAGAATAGATATTGAATTTTTCTTATCTTCCTTGTATGAGTAGTTGGACCATCTGTTCAGTTCCTTCGAGTTTTGCTCTCAAAAGAATAGAAAAATTTCTTGTATGAGTAGTGGAGAAGTATAAAACACTTTGGTTGGTTGTTGACTAGCGAAAAGCATGAGAGAAAGGTGAAAGTTTTTATACCTAAGCAAATGTTCTAGGAACATGTTTGAAAAGATAACATTTTAATTAGCATGTAATATTAATATGCTTTTATCATATAGTAATGAACAACTTGGGGGCAATAATGTTTTTACCATAGCAATAACAAAAATATATTTTAGTGTAGTTTTATAAGTCTAATTTGAATAAGGTTGAAGTAAGACCTTATTTCTATAACCTTATTTCTATCCCATAAGTTATTACTAATAGATCAACCTTAAAGACCTTATTCCTATTCCATAAGTTATTACTAATAGACCTTCGATGGATGAAAGAAATATAATAGAGTCACGCTCACTAACATGTAATTATTGATGCATATATAACCTATTTAATGTCAGCCAAAAACACAAAGACACAATCAACTATTCCTTAGGTTTCTTCGGGCTCCATCTCTTGTTTGATTAATAATACTAAAATAAGAATAAAAACATTTTGAAGATAGACTTAAAAGATGGAAAGTGCTAAATGACTAAAAAATTTGGTCAGAAAATTAAAAAAATTATAATATTTTTTTTATTTAAAAATAAATTAATTTTTTCCCCATTTATTAGTTAAAAGATATTAAAGTTAGAAGAGTAAAAATATTTTAAAAGATAAAATATCATTCTGGCCAAAAAAAATAATTTCCTTAAAAGATTATCCCTCTTGTGAAAAAGATATGGTAATAATTAGTTTGTTTTTGTGTCTAATATTTCTATGGATGAGAATTAACCAACAAGGCATTGTAGTTCCAATAATTCCATTGATGGCTACAAGTACAAATGTGCTACTTTTTAAACATATGTTAATGACAAATTCAATGCTCGTCTAGTCACTTCAATTGTGCCAATACGTTTATTCAAATCCTTTTAATAGTGAAAAGATAAATTTGTTTTGGTTATATCGAATTATGGACACTTTTCACTTTTTAAATTTTAATTATATACGTATTTGGATATAATTCTCTTCTCATTACTTACGGATAAAACTCACCTGCAAGAGATTACTAGAGCCTAAAGGTCTGAGTAAAGACAAACTCATTCTACACTTCATCAAAACAATAATCATATCTTGTTTTTGAGATAGAACGCTTCGGGACTTTAAATACCAAAGTACAATCTGTCTTCAATACATGCAAAAATCAAATTTCTGAATCTACCAACCAGTCAAACATCAAATATTTTATTCATAAGATATCTCGTGAAATTGCATAGCATTCTCATACTTAATATATCCAAGGACTACTAATGACTACTACAAAGTAATAAAATGATGTTTTTTTATTTGTTAATGATAAAAAAAATTAAAAATAGAAACAGATGTTAACCTAGAATTTGTATATATGTGAATAACTGAAGTTTCTAGAATTTGTATAAATATATGTTCTGTTTGTTGTTGAAATTCTTAATCATATAAATGTATATGTATATATAACTTTTTTTTTTATACAGAAATTTTAAAAATGGCTTCATTAGCTATTTTGGTTATGCATTCCGGTAGATGGGACAATGACAATTGCTACGTTGATTATACAATTGAGGGGGTGATTTTTAAAGAAAGTTCATCGTATAAGGAGTTGTATAATGTTATTGCAATGCAACTCGGTGTTGATACAAATGTGATTAATCTGAAAATTGAGTATAAGGTTAAAGAAAGCAAAACGCCAATGTTGATTCACAACGACATGGGTGTTAGAGTGTATATCATGCTTAAAAATGCTGCATATGACTTCAACAAGTATCCAATTTGTATAAGCAAAATGGATAATAGTAGCAATATCACTGAAATATGTGAAAGTTCAAATCAGGAGAATGATATGGTTACATCAATTTGTAATGATGGTATTGCTGATTTTGAGACTAGGCAGCTGTCAATTGGTGAATCGGTAGAGCCGCTTTGTATCTTGGGGTCAGGGAGCTGCGATGGAGTCATTTCAGATCCTTGTAATAAGTACGTGGAGATTGACCAAGTGTATAAGAACAAAGCCACTTTGAAATCTGTGATGAAAAATTATGCAATTGAAAATAGATTTCAATATAGAACTGTGAGGTCAAATGCAATCAGGTAACTAGTTTATACAAACAAATACATTACTGTATATGGTGTTTTAGTTATTTGTATATTGATATGTTGTGCTGTATTTGCTGATGTAGTTATACGCTGGAATGTATTTCTGATGAATGTGAGTGGTTGATGAAAGCATCAAATATCAACAAGTCTGGAATGTTTAGGATCCGATCATTTAATACAGATCATACTTGTCCTTTGAAGGATAAAGTGTATTCACAAAAACATATGACAAGCATGCTGATTGATGGGATCGTTAAGCCTAAGCTTGTTGATTACAAGAGAAAATATACACCTTCTGATATTCGGAGTGATGTAAAGATATATTTGGGAGTTGATGTAAATTACTCGTTGACTTGGAGGGCTAAAGAAAAGGCTCTGATTTCATTGAGGGGAATCACAGCTGCATCTTACAGCAAACTTCCAGCATACTTGTACATGATGGATATTACATATCCAGGCTCGCATATACGTCTAAAGAAAACAGACAAAAATGAGTTCTTGTATCTTTTTGTTGCGTTGAATAATTGTATACAAGGCTTTGATCATTGCAGGCCTGTCATAGTTGTTGATGGAAGTCACCTAAGAGGACCGTATAATGGAACATTTGTGGCTGCAAGTAAAATGGACGGAGCAGGTATGTTTCATTGTGTTTTTGAATGTATATTTTTGATTTTATGTTAATTTGTATGTAAATAAAAACGTAGAACATATTTTCCCACTGGCCTATGGTATCATTGATTCGAAAAATGACGCAGCTTGGTCTTGGTTTTTTGTACAACTAAGGGAGGCTTATGGAGAAAAGAGTAATATGTGTGTAGTCTCCGATAGAAATGAGAGCATCATAAAGGCAGTCACAAAAGTGTATAAAAATGTGCCACATTATGCTTGTATGTGGCACTTGTGGTGTAATGTAGAAAAGAAATTTAGGAAGGCATCAAAGGAGCTAAGTCCTGTGTTTTATACTATGGCAAAGACTTGCAGTAAAATTGAGTTTGATAGGTTGATGGATACTGTAGAAAAGGTTGATGTAGGTGTCAAAGAGTATTTGGAGCTAGCTGGATATGATAAGTGGTCAAGGTGTCATGCAGAAACTCCTCGGGGATGGGCTATGATGTCTAACATTGCAGAGAGTATAAATGTTGCATTAGTGTCTGCACGTGAATTACCAATTTTTAATTTTCTAGAAGAGGTTAGACTGATGTTTGGGAGATGGAATCATGACAACAAACTCGAGGCAGCCTGCACATTTACTCCGTTGATTGGAAAATTTCAGAAGATACTGATCGAAAATGAAGCAATGAGCACACGAATGGGGGTATGTTTTTATGTATATGTAGTGTTAATTAATCAGTTATGCACACAGATAGAATATATATATACAATTGCATAGACTTATACATATACATAAATCTATTTGTATGAAACATGTTGTGTCGTCAACTGAATATATATACAATGTGACTGATGATGGTAGGAGTTTTGTGATATGTTTAAAGAATAAAACATGCAGTTGTGGAAAGTTTCAATACGAAGAAATACCATGTGAACATGCTTGGCTGTACTAAAGCGGAAAAGTCTAGTGGCTGATGGATATTGCTCGGATTTGTACATACCAAAGACGGTTTTGAAGATTTATGAGATACCAATTTATCCATTGCCTGATGTAGCAAAATGGGTAATACCTGAATACATAATGTATGATGAAGTCCGGCCTCCAAAATTCAAAAGACCTCGAGGAAGGCCAAAATATAAACCTCGTTCAAAAACAAAATGTGAATTACTTGGTCTCAAAGGGAAGCACACGTGTAGCACATGTGGAGTTGCAGGTCACAATAGGCGTTCATGTAGAAACAGACCTCAAGACGTTTAATAAGCTCTTTCGATTATATTTGAGTGTAAAATTCGATTTTATAGATACTTGAATGTTATTCTAAACTGGTTCTGTGTTTAAACTGTATGAGTTGGAATGTTGATGATGGAATAAAATTGTTATGTCTTATTAATTGTGATCCTTTTTTATCTTCATTTTGTATTTATGATCTTGTATATAGTATGAATTATCGTTGGCTTATATATTGTACATCATGTACAAAAATTCTATATGTATAAGTACGGTTCGAGACTTTAAATACCAAAGTACAATCTGTCTTCAATGCATGCAAAAATCAAATTTCTGAATCTACCAACCAGTCAAACATCAAATATTTTATTCATAAGATATCTCGTGAAATAGCATAGCATTCTCGTGAAATATTTTGCACCAATCATCTAAAATTTTGACTTCCAAAACATAGATTAAATGACGCAAAGTAAGTATGGAGTAAAGAAACCATGAAATTAATGACAAGAACATGGATTCTGACATGCTCTTCTATTGGAGTATAAATTTGTTTCCGTGCACAAGCTATGAGCATGTCTTTCCTCCGATTGAAAATTTAATATCAGGTAACTTTCTAAGATTTTACACATAATGAGCTTATAGTGAATTAAGTAAACCTAAAATCGCTGATGTGGTTAAAGCTAGGAATTGACCACATACGTAATAAAGAGTACTATGGACTTACTTTACACCCATACAGACGAAATAGTTGGTTTAGCACTTATCAGATATGTCAGTCGAGTTAACATCATTAAACCACTGTAAAACATGTCTCATATCAGCCAAAACTCAACCAAGAAGAGAACAGAAGTGCAACACCTTTGTATACTTTCCCAAGATATTTGAACTCTCACTGGAAGATAAATCTGGTAAACAAGGGATGGACTGCAAAATGAAAAATCAATCAATAATAATGTGAGTAGAAAACAGCATGCTTAATGCAGAGTACAACTTTTTAATCCAATGAAAACAACTCATTTGGCATTGAACCGACTTCAACAGTCTCCGGTGCAAGTATAGGATCAACTTAATCCTATGCTTAAGATTGGTCTTGTTTAGATATATCAAATCCATTTGGGGGACCTAAACCAACAAGGTTATAATGGACAGGGAAATGTCGCAGTTTTTTTCAGCAATTTAACTAAAATAGTATTCTATAATCTTATATGATATAAGTAGAGTGAATACTGCAGAATGTATAAAAACAGGAACAATGGGACATTCAGCGGAAGAAACATCCCACAAACTGAACCAGGATCAGAACAGATCTTTGAAGAAAAATACCCCAAACTGAGTTATTATGGTAACCAACATACTTCAGTATCACAGATGATCAAACTCGGCGTTGAAAAATGATCTGATACTCTATTTACTAATATTAACTAAAGTATTTACACGAATAAAGGAAAAAAAGAGGTTAAAACTGAACCCTCAAGCAGAAAAATATCTTGAAATTTTGCAAAAGTACACTTTGTGAGTGATTACAGGATTCAGCCGAATTCGATCAGCTGGAGAGGATCCCGAGATTGCTGCATACCTGAAAAGTTGTAGGAAATAGCAATAATCAACACATCAATCATAAGAGTGGATATCACCATGATCAAGATAGCTGGAACCAAATTTAACAAAAAGATCCCCAAACATACAACCTATTTTTTAAAAATATATATTCAACCTAATTGATCTATCTTTACAAGTCTGCGTACTCCCCAGCCTCCCCGGACCCCATTTGTGGGACTGTACTGCGTATGTTGTTCTTGTTGTATCTTCTTCACCATTGTTTTAGCTCACATAAAGGTAAATGAAATTGATGCAGAGTGCAAACAGTGCAACACCAAAATAATTTTAGGTGCATATGTAATCAAAGTCAAAGAGGTAAATAAAAAAAAATCCATGGTTCGCCTGTACATATCAGAGATTTTCATAACCAAAATTGACTAGTTGTTTGTAAGGAAATTGGCAGTTAAACCCAATTACTAACACAAGTATGGCATCCTCAACTGTAGCTGTGATGGGTCCAATAATTGTGACAGTTCCTGCTTCCCACAGTGACCTGAAAAAAGAACAGAGATGGACAAAATTATACACATATCTACCCTTGCAACATGCAATCACAATCATTGAAAATGTTTATAAAATATGCCTGATAGAGTTAAATAACCTAAATAGTATCACGTACTTCTGATCAAATTTCAAATATGGGCCACTTTTTTTTATTTCCAAATTCTGCAAGTGTATGGGAGTTCATTCTAATATCATTGACAATGGCCAAAAT
>JAJOOS010019665.1:0-12998 GCA_029582725.1 Solanum chiquidenum
TGCAGGTCCGGGCACTAGTAGCCAGCGTTGATCGAGCTTGGAGCAGACTGATCCGGAGACGGGAGTGAGCACACGACGTTTTGTACTATTTCAGTCTCCATCTGTATATATAGACTTGTCTTTTACCTTTCGAGACAGTCCAGTCTTCGTTGACCACTTTTGGGACTTGTACTCATTTTGTTAGTAGCTCTGTACTAGTGACTTTCAGGTTCTGGGAGGGATCTTTATTTGTATATATGTTTTGGTTTGCTTCCGCCTGTTTATGTTGTTATCTTAAATTTTGCCTACTCTTATTTAGTTTCTGCCCTCAGACCCATTACTTGTTGTTCCGGGTTACGGATTGACTTACCTACTGGTGGGTTATAGTAGGTGTCATCATGACTCGAGGAATCGGGTCGTGACAGAAAAGTGCCACATAAATTGAGACGGAGGGAGAATACAACAGAGTCCCAAAATTACGAGTATATGAGACCAACTATTTTCAACTAAAGTTCGATCACTTCAGCTTTGCTAATCTACCTTCATTTCGACAGTTTTACCTAATCAATTTCCACATAAGGCTTACAGTAGTCAAATAGTCATGTATGTATACATGCATGTACAAATCAATACACATAGTTAAAAGGAACACACAATTAATTTTAAAATTCTTCCTAAGTTCATTGTCCACTTTTTGTTCCTTTCTGTATAACAATCTTATGAAGCAACAAAATTGAAACAAAAATCAAGCCAATTGAATGAAAAATCAATGAAAAGAGAAAAAAAAAAGCAATTCAAATCTTAATTGTACAGAGAAAAAAACTTTAGCATGAATAAATGGAAGAAGAAGAAGGTGGAATTGTACAAAACTCTTCCATGGAGATTTAATTGAGCATGGAATTTTTCAAGGGATGAAGAATATGAAGAGATTTTACGGTTTGTAGAAAAGTGAACAAGGATATTGGACGGAAACACACGCTTTTTGCAGATACAATATACATTTAGAGACAAATGTATAATTACCAATTTAGCCATGTCTGTACAACTTTTTGGTACAGTCTATATTACTTTCGGTACACCACTTTATTTCAGTGTTCGTCCTAGTCTTATTGGCTTATATAATAAGAGTAAATCATACGTGCAATTGAGTTTCAAATTGGCATGCATAGGAATTCTTTTTTGATTTCTTTGTGCGAGTATTCCCAATGTGATTGTACTCCCTCTGGTCCATATTGGGTGAACTGTTTGAAGCTTTTTTTTTATAGTTTAAAATAAGTTAATTGTTCAAAATTTAAGAGGATTTTTGGAACATTTTTCATGTTTACCTTTAATTTAAAAGCAACTTTCACATATAACAAACACAAAAATCATATTTGTATGCTACAACTATAGTTTGCATAATTGCGCTCCATAACAAACTTTTATATTTCATTATCCATATATACAAAAGAAGCAATTGTATAATCTGTTTCGGTATACATATACAAAAGAATCAATTGTATAATATGTGTTTGTATAAAGCGAGAAAAGAGAGAACGACAAAAGAAAACTGGGCAAGGAAAGATCTATATTTGTATAATCATAAGTGTATAGGACGAAAATATATGTATTTGTATTTGTATACACACTTTTTTCTCTCGCTTTATACAAATACAAACGCAATGTATACATTTGTGTTTGTATAAAGTGAGAGAGATGAGTGAGAGTGGCGAGCGAGATCTGGGAGAGGGGAGAGAGAGGAACGAAAATATATGTATATATACAATTTTCTCTCGCTTTATACAAACACAAACACATTTTATATATTTGCGTTTGTATAAAAGCGAGAGGCGAGGGAGAGCCTGCCAAGAGTGGTGAGTGAGATTCATCAGGGAGAGAGGCGAAATAGCAACAGTTTGCTACGGGGTACAATTAAATCAAACTGTGGTTATGACATTTAATTTGAATTAATATTTTGCTATTATATACAATTTCCCTTAATTTAATAAGGTTTTAAATTACTTTACAGTTCTCAAGAAACTAATTTGAAAATAATTAAAAGAATAATAGTAAAAAATAATCTTTTATTTATGTCTTTAAATAATTTTCTTAAGAGGGGTCGGACTAGAAAGAATATTCCAATGGGATTGGATTTAGCATAGTTACGGACAAAGATGTTATCATTACAAAACTTTCTTTCATAAATTGTCATATGGGCAAAGGAATAATTTAAGAGAAAATTACACTCTAATTAATGCATTTTATAAAGCTATACTAGATTAAAGTAATTACATTCTAATCGTTCACCTTTGGCTTGAAATTGAAAATCATCACTAAAGTGTTTGAAAAGTAATTGTGTTACAATCGTTCATTTTGACATGAAATTTTTAATATTACCAAAACAAATACTATTGCAGCTAAGGTTTCGTGGCAGTGATTGGTGAACATCCTTGAACAATTTTATGTGGTGTTATTCTCTATAATTTTATTTTGGGTTGTTTTCTATAGTTTTATTTGTTTCTACCCCTTCTTCGTCTAGTGCGACATGTTGACTAATTAATTTTATTGGCTTGAACCGTTTTTTTGTCATTTACAAATAGGAAAGAGAGAAGGTAATTTTCTTTACTTTTGACATAACAGAGAAAATTAGGATTGCCATTTTGACAAAAAACTAAGCACTTCAAAAGAAAATTAGGATTGCATTATAGTATTCACTGTTGGCAAATACTAATTTTATTAGAAACAACACCGGTCACGCTAGAAGGAAATTATTGTCAGGGATTTGCTTGGGGCCCGTTTTGCTCAGCAAGGTCCAACATGTATTGTGCACATGTACATGCCCAACATTGAAGGCGTTAAAAGGATGGTGGAACAGTTATCTAATGATATTGATACTAGACGCATTCGCCCGTGCAAGGCCCCAACAATTCTATGTTATAGCATGTTTCCAAATGATTTTTGGTGGCTGCATAAAATTTTATTTGCAATAAAGTAGGGTGCAATTTCACCTTCCAAGTGATAAGATTGGCTTAAGAAGGGGCAAGTTGATTCCAGATAAGGTGTTTAGCAAAAGATTAACATATCAAATAAGCAATTTTGAGAAGTAGTAGAGGATCGCACCAACATCCTCTGAGGTATGCAACACAATCCACCTTTAAAATCATAGTTGCATCTCAACAAAGAAACATTTTCTCCAACAAATGGAACAAATTATTTACCAAGAATGAAATTTCAAACAAACAGGTCCACATATTTTCATCAAACATGATTAAGCATGTCAATAAGATAATACAATCACTAAAGAATATGTGATAGTTTAAATTCATCAAATTTGCAAACAAGCAACCTATAGTTGTTTCCCTGCTACTATTAGAGTTTTCCTCTGAAACAAAAATGGAGCGGAAGGGCTGCCAATAACACAACTGTGACACTATAACCACCTTCTCCTACTTGACGCTATTAATTATACATCTCTCAAGGAACCAACATTCTCTAAATTCAAAAAGATTTCATTCTAACAATGGATAAGAAACTTGTCATATGAAATTGCTTCAGCAGCATGGCTTTTTCTGTCAAGCCTTTTCAAGTGTTATGCTGCCACTTCATTGTCTATATAAAAAAAATGTCATCACAATTTAAAGTGGAAATAGATCCAACAGATCTCAACATGTATAATCTTCTCTCTTTTAGGAGGGACAAAAGTATATAGTCCTTGTGGCTCAACCTTGTCATTTGGTGGCATCACACATGTACAGATGAACCATCAATTAAGCCGCGTCAAATTTTGTAAAAGAAAAAATACACATGGAAATCACTCAATCTAAAGAAATAAAAACAGATGAGTGATGAACAATGCATAGAAAAGTAGGCAGTAATCTTGCTGTGACGACTTCTAAGTTGAACGTATTGAAATTTTTATTTGTAACCATTTGAACCAACCAATATCATAGTATCAGAAAACAGTTGTAGCAACATCCAAAAATAGCAGCAAAAGTGATTTCAACTGCAGTCTAAATTAGCAGGAAAAAGTAAGAAGTAAATTTTGTTAATTCAGATTCAGAAAACACTACAGTTAAATGAAAACATCTTAAGATTAGACATGGAGATATAACTTATAAATCAGAATATGGTATAAAAGATACAAACTCTTAACTTCACACAACTTCATGGAATAGATTGTTATAAATAAAATATATATATCGGCATTAGCATATGAAGCCCGCCAAAGTCTCCCATATGAATCACTGCACCTTAAGTATCCATCATGTTGTTACTTATTCAACCTCCAAACTCTCTCAATTAACAATACAATGCCACTTACATGTTCTATGACATATTCTTATCCAAGTAACATTCATTCCTTCCACAGCCAAATCATTCATCTGCTCAAGCCCACAGATAGCTGGATCAATTGTGCAGATTACTTTGTCTTATGTTTACTCCAGAAATTGTTCTCCTCCTGCTTTAATATGCTTTTCCTTGAGCCAAAGGTCTATTGAAAACAACCTCTCTACCTCTTAAGATATGGATAAGATCTACGTACGCTCTACCTTACCCGACCCACACCTACTTGTGAGATTATATTGAGTATGTTGTTGTTGTACTCAATTAAACAGAGTTCTTTAGGAAAAGGTGGGATCTTGGACTTGGTATAGAGTCTTTAATGATCTGTTGAAAAAGGAAAATCTTGAGCTGGGGCCAGAAGAGCTGGCAATCCGCTTACATTGACTTCCAATTGAACTCTAAGAGGAGGAAGTAGGAACTCAAAAACATCACGGGTCTTCTACTTTTGGACGTAATAAGCCAAAATACAAAAGATTGAATATAAATTAAAACATAATTTAATATGAATAAAGAAGAATTTGCCATAGACGAAAAAATATACGAAAATCAAGAAGGATTAAAAATAAAAATAATATTTTCAAATCTAGGAAGGAGATATAAGAAAATAGAAGAAGAACCAGAAATAAATATTGATGATATAAATGAAGAGGACCAATTAGAACAAGTTCAGTTATAAGTGAAACATTTATGGAAATGATAACAAATATTGAAGAAAAAGACATTGAAATAAATGCAGGAGATGTTGAAAAAGAAAATGAAGACGAGCAACCTAGCACATCAGGAGTTAAAAATCCAAAAATATTAAATCCAACATATTATACAGTAAGTTATGAACAATCTGATAGAGACAACACTCTATGGAATAAAAGATTAAATAAAAAATGGACACCGATTTCAACAACCACACAAAATAGTAATTTCCTAGACCTAGATTGCGTAACCGATATAAATAAAACAATCCAACTATGGATAGGATATATCTCAAAACAACTAATAGATAATAAAATAAGTATGCCAGAAGTACCAGGATACATAGAAAGAACATTTATAGGAACAGTAAAATTATGGTTACAAAACCTAATAGAGGAAAGCCTAAACACATTAAGAAGTAATAAAAGCATAGATGGAAAAATAGCAACCACATCAATAGACATATTAACTAAATATGAAATAGCTATACGAAACGAGTTTAGTAATACGACTACAGAAACAGAAGAACAAAATAAAAATAAAAACAATTAAATAAACAGAAATTTCATGTTAAAATTAGCAATTTGTAATATGTGTTACATAGAAGAATATACATGTGTATTTAGGGAATATTATTATAAAGGAACATATACGCCAGAAGAAGCAAAAGAAATAAGAAGATTATATTTTACAAAATTACCAGAACCATTTAGTTCAAAAATAACAAAAGATTGGAACGAAGCAGGTTTACAAGATACTTTAGGAGCAAGAATAAGATTTTTACAAAAATGGTACTCAGACATATGTGAGAAATATAGGGAAGAAATAAAAATGGAAAAATCCATAATAAGAAATTTAGCATGTTGTAAAGACAAGGTAGCACCCCAATTCAGATGTGATGATTACTATAAAAAGAATAGAAAATAAGGTAAATACAAAAAATATAAATCCCAATATAAATATAAAAGGCCTAGAAGAAGATATTACATAAAAAACTTCAACAATAAAAGACCATATAAACCAAAAAAGAAAATAACTGAATGTACCTGTTATAACTGTGGAAAACTAGGACACATAGCTAAAGACTGTAAATTACCTAAAAATCCTAAGAAGAAACAAATAGCCGAAATAATAATAAATAATGACGAATATATGCAGATAGAATATCTAGATTATGAACTTGATAGCGACGATAGTATATATGAATTATCTGAAAATGAATTAAATGAAGAAATGAAAAAGTTAAATATATCTGATAATGACTGAAAAAGACGTACAAATAATAGAAGAACATATAAATGAAGAATCTTCATAACAGAAAATTATATTTAATAATAACATATTTGAACAAATAAAAGGAAAAGAATTAGACCTAAGTGTAGAAAAAATATTTAAAGTACCAATGATGAAAAATATATTTAAAAGACAAAAAGAAGAATATTACGTGGTAAGTCAAAAAGAACATATAATCGATTGTAAATATACTAAAGGTAAAGCAAAAATACCAATAATAAATAAAAGAATAATAAATAAAAAACTACAAGCAATAAAGGCTAAAGAACCAATAAAATATGTACACCAAGGAGGAACGGAAATATTAATAAAAGCATGTTTTAGAGAAGAAATAGATACACCTATAGAAATATATTTGGCAGATGATAGAATAATAGAACCTATAGAAAAAAACATAGTAAGTGCAGTAAAAGAAAATCTAATATATCAGAAATTCAAATTTATAATCAGTGTTAATTATTCAGTAGCTATAAATGACAGAAATATAGATAAGTCATTAGTCTTATACTGGAAAATGTCAGGGATAGAGCTTGCCCCAGGAAGTAAGATATTTACAGCAAGATGTAAAAACATATATGTACTAACAACAAAACATAAAATAACAACGAAAAATAAAATAAATAGGATAAAGATAGAAAATCCATTTGAACAAATTGTCACAGTAATAGATAACAACAACTATAGCTATAAAGAAATAGACATAGAAGAAGATCTAGAAATAGTAAGTGATAGAATAAGTACATCAAAAAGAGTAAAATTTTTTAGCTATGAGACACCTCAATCATCAAGAAAATCAGTAGAAATAAAAGAGATAGAACCATACCATTACTATATAACTGAAAAATTAGAACAAAGAAAATTCATCATAACAATAAATACTGGTCAAGAAGAAAACCTTATCACAAGAGAGCTAGTAACATAAGAAGAAATAAACTATAAAGAACAAGAACACTCAGAATTACCAAAAGAATTTACAACATTAGACGAAACAATAGAAAAGGAACTAATTATTGGAGGAATACCGATGGTAATAAACTTTAAAATCTACCAAGGAGATAAAAATATTATACTAGGAATAAAATGGTTAGAAGAAATGAAGCCATATAACCTAGAAAATACCCAATTAACCATAACCTATAAAAATAAAAAAGTAATAATAAAAAGAACAATATGAAAATATATATACTCGCGAAAATAATAGTGGAAGAGTATTATAATAGATATTATACCCCAATGATAGACACAGGCGCAAAAGCTAATATGTGTAAACATAACTGTTTACCAGAAGAGAAATGGAAAAAATTAAAAACACCAATAGTAGTAATAGGATTTAACAATGAAGGAAGTATGATAAACCATAAAGCAAAAAATATAAAATTACAAATATGGGATAAAATATTAACTATAGAAGAAATATATAGTTATGAATTCACAAACAAAGATATACTTCTAGGAATGCCATTCTTAGAAAAATTATACCCACATATAATAACAAAAACACACTGGTGATTTACTACACCATGTAAACAAAAAGTAGGCGCAAAAAGAGTATACAATAAAAATAGAAAACCTACCCCATGGATAAAAGGCAGTGAAAAAATTACCCAAAAACTTGAAAATATCAAAACAAATGAGCATAAAATAGAATTAATAATATTCTTAATAGATAAACTAAAAATCATTCAAGAACAATTAGAACCTCTATATAGTGAAAATCCCTTAAGAGGATGGGAGAAACACAAAACAAAGGTAAAAATAGAACTAATTGATGAAAATAGTATAATAACTCAAAAACCGTTGAAATATAATTTCGATGATCTAAAAGAATTCAAAATGCATATAAAAGAGTTATTAGAAAATAAATACATACAGAAAAGCAATAGTAAACATACAAGTCCAGCATTTATAGTAAACAAACATAGCGAACAAAAACGAGGAAAAAGTAGAATGGTTATTGACTATAGAAAATGTCAAAACCAAAACATATAATTATCCAATTCCAAATAAGATATTAAAAATAAGACAAGTCCAAGGATATAATTACTTTAGCAAGTTTGATTGTAAATCAGGATTTTACCATCTAAAATTAGAAGAAGAATCTAAAAAACTAACTGCTTTCACAGTACCCCAAGGATTCTATGAATGGAACGTATTATCCTTCAGATATAAAAATGCACCAGGAAGATACCAACATTTTATGGATAATTACTTTAACCAATTAGAAAATTGTATAATATATATAGACGATATACTATTATACTCGAGGACACAAGATGAGCACATAAAATTATTTAAAAAATTCATACATACTGTTACATACTCAGGAATAAGCCTAAGTAAGAAAAAAGCAGAAATAATGAAAACCCAAATAAAATTTCTAGGAATAGAAATAGATAAAAATGGTATAAAAATGTAGCCACATATAGTACAAAAAATAATAAATTCTGATGAACAGATAGATACGAAAAAGAAACTACAATCGTTTCTAGGACTAGTAAATCAAGTAAGAGAATACATACCAAAATTAGCTGAAAATTTAAAATCATTACATAAAAAATTAAAGAAAGACGTAGAATATTACTTTGATGATAAAGATCAAGAACAAATACGAAAAATAAAATCACTATGCAAAAGACTACCAAAGTTATGTTTTCCGGATGAAAATAAAAAATTTACCTATATAGTAGAATCAGATGCTAGTGAGATAAGTTACGGAGGAGTGTTAAAATACAGATATGACAAATAAAAAATAGAGCATCATTGTAGATATTATTCAGGCACATTTACAAATCCATGCCAGAAATAAAATGGGAAATAAATAGAAAAAAATTGTATTCAATATATAAATGTTTATTAGCTTTTGAACCATACATTGTATATAACAAATTTATTGTAAGAACAGACAATACACAGGTAAAATGGTGGATAACAAGAAAGGTACAAGATTCAGTAACGACCAAGGAGATACGGAGACTCGTATTAAATATATTAAATTTTACATTTACAATAGAAGTGATATGTACTAATAAGAATGTTATTGCAGATTACATATCAAGACAAAGCTACTCAGACTGAAAAAGAAAATACAATAGAAGATCTACTCAAAGCTATGACTACACTTTGTACAAAAGTGGATAATATAGACAAAGAGCTACAAATAATGAAATCAAGTCAGCAGCATGACTATAAAAATGCAGAGATAAGTCGACCGAAAGACTCTAAACTTCCAGAGATACAAGGTGACGTTGGAAAACACCTAAAAACCCATAACGATTATTTGTTTCATGCAGCTACAGGAAGTACATCATCTACAAAGGAAGAAAAAAGATATGTTAATACCAATATGAACAAGATATTTGAAAAATCATTTGTACCAAGAAACCAAAACCCCTTATTCACACCACCACAGCTAAATACCTATAAGGATAGCCTAGAACGAGACAAAAAGACCTATAACCATATAACCAGATCCCATATAGAAAACATCCATAAAATACAAACATTTTTAAATAAAAACCCTAGATCCAAAAATACCAAAAACCCACATGATTATATTACCCAAAACCTACAAGGCTATAATAAACTAATTGCACAACCAAAAACAAATTCGAACCTAGTAGCAACTTGTTATAACTATGGATTATTAAATACAGTATATACCCAGACAGGAGATGAAATAACAACAATACCATAACTACACAAGGCGTTTATGAACTACAAAAGAATAACTAAAGGAACACTGGTCTACATAAGATTCTATTCAGCACCAGCAGAGATACTTTATGATGAGATCAAACCAATTATACAAGTTATAAAAATTGGATTAACTAGAGAAATGATTATACCAGAGTTCTATGCAGGGAAACAAGTTATCGAAATAGCCACTATTTTAAACGAACTAACATCTAATTATTTAAACGAAAATTCGATATGGAGTTATTATTCAAGGGAACAAACAATGATATATTCAAATTGCCGAGAAGTCCGAGCAGCAGGTATGGAAGAAATCAGGCAATGGGCACTAAGCATACTAAAACCTGAACAACAACCAACTATAAGAGCTATACGAAAAAGCTTTATCTCCTCAGAAATAATGACAAGATACTGCAAAACTATTGGACAAAAATATCCAGATCATCAATGTTCGAAATGTCAAGGAGAAAATAACGAAATTCCAGACGTCCAACTGGAATAAGATAAGAAGACCGACAAGATAAAAGAAGAAGATAAGAATCGTTTGAAAATATGTAAAGTTGTTTGGAATTATTGTATTACTTAGTGGAGATGCTAGTGGAATGTAAAGTTAGTAATAGTAAGTAGACACATGTAAAGTAAGAATAGTAAGTGGACATGTAGATTAGAATTTTCCCCTATAAATAGCAAGCCATTCGGCATAGCTAAGGTAAGACTTTCTCGACGGAAAGCAAAGCCTTCTTGTACAACAAAAACACTCTCAATAAAAAGATACTATTTCAAAGCAATATGGAGCAGAAAGATATCGAACATGTATACCTATTTATGATTATGCATAGCTAAATCATTTGATTCCTGAATATCATAAAGCATGATTGAATAAGTTTATATTAGTTATTATATGCTAGAATTATTTGAAGCATGTTCTCTAGTTTATTAACATGAGGAAAAAAGGGAAAACTTCCAGAATTATGCCATCCTAAAGTTGAAACCATAGGCGAGAGAAGCCATGAGGGGAGTAAACAGAGTTGAGGCGCTGTTTAGGAAGTAATTACCTTTGAAAGTACGATGTTAATAGTGACAGGAAAACATGTTAAAAATAATCTAGTTTATAGTAATCTAATATAAATTTTATTATTATGCAATATGATATGAGGGAATTATTGAATTAAAAAAGCATAAGAACAATATGATTACCTATTTATATGATGAAATGATAATAAATTATAAAACACTAGTTTTATATATACTCAAAGATATAAAAATTATTGAATTAAGGAGAATAATATGGGAAAAGATATTCGAATATGAAGAACTAGAGTTAATAGACCAGGAATGGTATGAAATAGAATTACATGAACTAGATTCAGATAAAGAAAGATTTAATATTAACGATTTAGAATTAGATTCAGACTAATGATAAACTACGAATACTTACAATATTGGCATGAAGCTAATAAAGACATAATCTTGTTAGGAAACCTGATAAGAGAAAACATAGAAATGTATCAAAGAACCCAAGATATAAAATATATAGAATATATACTAGCAAATGTAAAAGAAATAATCAGAATAATACCACTAAGAAAAAAATATTATGATAAAATAAATAATGTCTAAAGATCTAAAATTTGGCATTGATGATCTCTTTCTTGTTAGTTTTTCATTTCAAAGCCAAATCCCTTCTCTTAACTACAATTCTTGAATTTATCTTCAAAACATATGAATCTAAAGAACCTAATTAATCTCCGAAAAATTGCAATAAGAAATACTATGTTGATATAAAAACATTTGCTCTAAGAAACTAATGATGAAATGAAAAATGAAGTTCATCTAAGAATAGAATTAATAATTCATACTCCCTCAATTTTAATTTATGTGCCACACTTATCTTTTTATTTGTCCCAAAAACAAATGTAAAAGAAAGCCAATTTGTCATCCACGTTGGGTTGAATGCGACAATTTGTACTCCCTTAACCCTAAAACACAGGAACTCAAGTCTCAATTTACTGAAAATATTTCACAAGAATTTGAAGTCGAATATGTTGATGTAAACAAAGGAATCACATATTATCTTCAACTTTTTCAACTGTTGCTACAAATGCAAAGAAGATTTTCTCAGGTAAAGAGAAACCTAGATGGATAATAAAAGACATGAAAATAGTAGTTAAGGAAGTCCATGTTCCACCCAAAAAAATCATCACATACACATATACTAAGCAAAAATAGAAGAATTTTGGGCCAAAGATTGCAGAAGGAGCTAACCTGTGAACTGGAACAGCGAACCCAACCGATTTTGAAGAGGAAAGAACTGAACTCCTCTTTTGAGAGAAGCGGTGGCCCTTGGAATATAAGCCACGTAGTTTAGCCTATACATTAGCTTATAGGTGAAATGACTAAATTGTCCTCAATTTTAATTTTATAGAAAAATAACAGACATGTTGATACCAGATTTATACTCACATTTCTAATGTAGTAGAAAAGAAAAGACAAATAACAGACATGTTGATACCAGATTTATGCTCACATTTCTAATATAGTAGAAAAGAAAAGAAAAGAAATACCAAATCCTAAATATAGTGATTCAGCTATGAAGGTCTGAATAATATTTACGTTGAATAGCAACATCTCACATGATCATACATATATCATGTGGTGTGAAAAAGAACTCCAAACCTTGCATCTTAGCACAATATATCATCAATTGTTGTATCTTAGCATTGAAGCTTAGCAAAATGCATTTAAAAGTGTTGAGTTTACAGCAACATCAAAACATATACCACTCTTGGATATTTCTGTTGGGTTTTAAAAGGTGTGAATGGAAAATGAAGAGTTGCGACTTTTATGAAGAGTTGTGACTTTTATGAAAAGTTGTGACTTTTATGAAGAGTTGTGACTTTTATGAAAAGTTGCGACTTTTATGAAAAGTTGTGACTTTTATGAAAAGTTGTGACTTTTATGAAAGGTTGTGATCTTTCTGAAAGATTGTGACTTTTCCAAAGGTTTGTGACCTTTCCGGT
>JAJOOS010019666.1:0-13504 GCA_029582725.1 Solanum chiquidenum
TCTTGTTTCTTCAAAGTGTGCCTGCTCCATGGACGAGGGATATTTGGATCCCCAATTTTCCTAGCAATCTGGCTATATGAAAATGAATTTCATGTGTCATTCAAGCACATCACCAATGAATGGCTACTCTCTTATAGAAAAATAATTATCACAACCTAACAAAGTAAATATTCCTCAGCTTATTAGGAGGTTTTCACTAGTTACTTGGAAATTTTTATAAAGGTGCCATTTTTAATGTTCCTATTGTCTCACTGTGCTTTACTTGGCACAGAGTTTAAGAAAGAAAGACTTTTGGAACTCCTGGTCTAACACAAACAATGACAGTGTGTGGCAATAAATAGGGAAAATTAAAATAAAAGTAAAGTGAAATTAATTCTAAACATACAAAGAAGACGTTCTACTCATTCAGAATAATGGAATATGGAATAGAGATGCATTTTCTTCTCCCGCTAAGTCTGTATGTCACTGAAGCAGAATATCATAATAACTGAAGCAGAAAAGACATACCTCACAAATAATACGACTACTATCCATGAAAGACTTGTCAAAATACTTGATAGCTTCCTCAGCCTCTTGCTCAGTTCGAAATCCTACAAATCCAAACTGCCTGCTCTTCCCATCTCTGTTTATCATGACAATCATTCAATGTCAAATATATTTCAAAGTAGTACATACCCCAAAATATCAATACTACCAAATAGCAACTCATATATACCAGTCAAAAAATCAATTGTCAGCTGAAACACTGATAACAACTGAAAAACATTAATGTTACTATACATCAACACCAAGTTCTTTACTAATTGTGGTTTGCTATATGAATGGTCTATAGTTGATTACTCCATTTTGACCCGTTCAGTCCAACAAATTACAGACTCAGGCATAGAGTTTGTCTACAGCTCACATTACTTTTACCAAAAAAATAGGAAGATAAAAAAGGAGGAGAGAAACTTAACGAAGTACGCATAAGCTTGGCATCAGTGACTTCCCCTTTCTGAGAGAAGAATTCTCTGAGGCGGTCCTCGGCTACATACTTTGGCAAATTCTTCACACATAGACGGGACCTTCAATACAAAATAAAACATTATAAACATTTAAATACTATCCAAGAACATCAACCCCAACAAAGAAAAATCAAAGTTTTGCAATCCAAATTCAACAGAAACTCAAAACTCAGTTCTGGGTTTCCTTAAAATCAAACTTAAACCACATTGATCAATAATTCCTACAACCCCACCAAGAAAAAATACCAAATCTTGGAATTCCAAAACAAACATCAATTCTTACAACCTGTGCAAGAACTTTCAAGTCTTTTTTATTTGAAATAATAAGGATAACCTTAACAAAAAACATAAAGAAGATGCAAGAACTTTCAAGTCTTTGCAATTACAATTCAAACAGAGACTCAAGAACTCAATTATTGGTATTCTTTAAAGTCAAATTTAGTTTTTTTTTAAAAAAAGGGAACATTCTTACATTGTATTGTTGCCAAAATTCAACGTAATCTGCGTATGGTTTTGCTTCAACGTAAGCTAAGAGAGAAGAAAGACTGCGTTGGCGGTAAGGGTTTAAGCGATAGTATGGTATGGAAACGGATCCGGGTCGGAGTGGAAGTAGGGTTCGGTAATGAGAAGAAAACGGATCCGGGTCAGCGTGGAAGTAGGGTTCTCCAATTTCTTAAAAGGAAAAGAAGTTTCAATTTGCTCTATTCAGTATTCACTGTGCTCTATTTTAAAGGAGTAAAGTAAAGTAATATATAAATACCGAAAAATGTTTTTTTAAAACAATAATCAACCCAAGTAATTTTGGGATGAGAAGGAGTTGCTCGAATGGTAAGCATTCCTCACTTCCAATTTGAAGGTTGCGAGTTCGAGTCACCAAGGGAGCAACTTAGCAACTTCCAACCCGAAAGTTGCGAGTTCGAGTCACCAAGGGAGCAAAAGGGTGGGAAGGTTGCGAGTTCGAGTCACCAAGGGAGCAAAAGGGTGGGAGCTCCTAGGAGGGTTAAAAAAAAAAAGGGTAATTTTCTAGGAAAAATTGCTCTAAAAATCAAATGAGACATTATTTACCTTATAAATCTCAATTCATTTTTCAAAAAGATTTATTTTACCCTTAAAATTATCAATATTTCTCTATTACTCTTTTACCTGTAATATAAAAATTAATTTTTCTGAAGTAAGAAAGGTGGAAAACAGGGGTGTGCAAAAACCAAACCGATCAATAAATCGAACCGATAAAAGTATTATTGATTTATTGTTATTGGGTTATTGGGTTAACGGTTTATTAATGATTTTATCAAAAAAATATTGGGTTATCGATTCAGTATTGGTTTTTAATATTGGGTTATTGGGTGAACTGATAACCCATTAAGACTAGTAATTTACTACTTTTACTTGTACATAAATATTATATATTAATCTCAATATCTTAGCAGTTACTATCTTTGTCCTTTAGCCTTCAATTCACACTTCACAGTGACTTTGAGTTCACAATTTCACATTATAAAAAACGTTAAAATCTAAAACAAGAACCCTATTCCTCTTAATTTCTCTTTGTGTTATGCTTGTATAGGTCTTTTCATGTTTGTTCTTATTGTTTTTATTTTATGAGCATTTGTAAAGTTGCATTATTGTGTTTTCACATCAAATTTATTAGAAAAATCATATAGTATTTATTTTATAAGTATTTTCTTATTTGTTAAACCAAAAACCGAACCGTTTAAGGACCAAAACCGATAAACCGAAAACCAATAAAAAAATATCTTATTGATTTGGTTATTGATTTAACATATTTAAAAACCGAAAACCGAACCGATAATACATATAATCAAATCGAACCGACCGATGCACACCCTAGTGAAAAATAGTAATCAAAACATACCATTTATGATTTTTTTTATATATATTGCGAAAATAAAATATTAGCTTTGAGATAGATATTATTAACAAATTATTATTTATAAACGTTAAATAAATTTTAAATTATGTTTTAAAAATATTTCATTATTAACATTAGAAATGAATAATAAAATAATGAGCATAAAAATAGAATAAAAAGATATCATACAAGTAGTTTTGTTAATATCAATCAAACTTTGAAATATATTTACCCATTTAATTTTGTATATATTCAATTCATATTGTGCACAAGTAAATTCTTAGCTTTAGCCTATAAGAAAGATATTATTAACAAATTATTGAAACATTACACTTTAAATTGACTTTAAATTATGTTAAAAGGTTATTTTATTAATACTATATAAAATGTTTGTTTTTTATTAATTTTTAATATTAAATTTTCATATGATATATTTATGATCACAATATCTTAAAGTTTTTTATAATATTTAATTACTAATTATATTTTTTTAAATTCGAGTAAAGTCAAAACTATATTAATAAATTAAAAAGGAGGGAGTCATTTAGATAATATCATTATTTTATTTATAATATTTAATTTTTTCACTAATAAAAATTATGATGGAATAGTAAATATTTTTTTATTTTTAACTAAAATTTTTAAATTTGAGTTTCTTGAGTACGGAATTGAGTTGTACTATTTGTTAGAGAGTGCGCAGGACTTGCCCACACTTGATAGAAAGAAAAAAAAAACCCAATTTTTTTATCAAAATAATCTCTACCAGTAGAGGCGGACCTACACTTTAAAGTGGGATGCACCGTGCACGTGCATCCGTTAATTTCCGAAAAAATCATATGTATATATATGTATATTTATTTTGATAAACTGGCATAAATTAAAATATAGTTAACAATACACCGATGAAAAACATATGAGTAATTTTGTGCTAGTGGTACAAGCTAGAGATACCACCCTTGAGACCAGTGTTCAAATCAAACTAAAGTCTTTTCCGAACTCATATTTAACCTAAAGTTATATTAGTGCATTCAAAATCTTCGAATTTTGGGTCCATTAGAAAACTATTTATATGACCAATCACACCATTAATGGCTGCTTCATAACCATGAGATCAATTCAAAGACTGCGTTTCCTTTCTCCACCATATCTTCTCTCACGTTTCACTCCTAATTCTTTGCCTTTCACATCATCTTCTTCTTTTCCTCATGCCCTAATAGAACCCACAACAAGCACAATTGCAGCCACTTCTCTGACCCAAGAAGAGCTTACACAAATCAATCTACTAATCCCACGTTTATGCTCTTCAAATCACCTCAAAGAAGCTGCTAATCTCATCACAACATCATTTCTCACAAACCCATCCTTAGAATCAATCTCTGTTTCCATTTTCATTCACAGACTCTCTCTTGAACCTGACCTTACACAGCCCATGTACTTCCTCAATCGCCTCAAGTACACCCCAAAGACTCAATCTTTTCTATTACCCATTTGTAAAATGTTAGTTTCTTTGTATTTTAGGAACAGGGAGGCTACTAAAGGGTTAAAGATTTTTCATTGGGTGTCAAGGCCTGATTTTCCTTGTCCAGTGGATTACGGATTGTGTGCTATTTTGGTGAATGGCTTTTGCAAGAATGATATGGTTGTGGAGGGGTTAAAGGTTTTGAGGATGATGGTAGTTGGGGATTTGAAGGTTGGGGGTGAGGTCAGGATGTGGGTGTATAGAAGTCTTCTAAGGGAGGCCAGGATTAAGGAGGCTCAAGAGCTGAATGAAGCTTTGAAGTGTGTTGAGAATGGGGAGAAGGGAAATGAGGAAGTGGTTGCTTTGTTGGATAATATAATCTCAAATTGGATTGAATAGAGAGTTTAAGGTAACTTATTTGGCTAGTGATCGACCACTATCCGTGGCTAATATTATTTGATGTTATTACGGGTGCTACTTTCTTTCTTGTAGGAGAAGACTAAAATGAACTGAAAAATGGGCAGTTTTACAGTATTTGCATGAATGATTGTGATTGCACTTCTGAATTAAGAGCTTCACTCAAGTTGGTAGTGTCAAATTGTGTTCCTAGGCTTTGCATTCTTGAATTATCAGTTAAGTTTGTGCAGATTTCCTTTGTTATATTGTGGAGATTATCAACTCATAGTTTGATAAACTATTGCTTATTGCTTCAATGTCCATTCTCAGTAGTTTTTACTGATAGTCATATAGTTCTTGCATAATACTCCACATATCTTTGTTAATTTTTCTGTGCTTATTGTGGATAGTTGTGTTATACTTATTTTGCTCCTCTATTTTGTACAAATTTCAATTTCTTTATCATCAGAGGTGTAATCTTTACGATATGCTTTATAAGAATGCGGATTTGCACCTGACTGGATAAAAAGCCTAATCTTTTACTTTTGGACTGTACGTGTCTGTTTGACTTACCATTAAGCTTGGAATGTGTTACGTACCTTCCGTATCCTGTCCCCTCACTGTATTTGTAGTTTTTAGTTCTGTTGTTAATTAGATGCACTTATAAGTGCTTGTGAGGTTGTAAACAAGTTAGTTCCAGAAGTACCTGTCTCTCTCACCACCATTGGCTGGTTGGTGGCTGGGGGTGTAGGTGATGTTGAATGTTTTAAGCAGCTACTCAAGATAGCAGAAATATGCTGCAAAAGTCGACATATTTTCTCTAAATGTTTGAGTAGTAGTAACTTATCTAATCATAAGATCAAGATAATGGAACAAGATTTTGAATCTTGTGGATTAAGGTGGATAAGGAGCAACACGTGGAGATGGGGGTAAATACAGAAATATGCATAGCTGGTTTGAAAACATGTATAGGAACCAGCAGAAGAGTATGCTTAATATGAATCCTTGCTCGTTGTACACAAAACTTGGAACTTGATAAGACTTGTGTCTTTTATATAGCCTTCTTTTAGTTTCTGTGCATCTTTGTGTTCTTAAACATTTGCACATTAAGCAAAAGATGGACTGGTCATTCTCTGGTTTTGAGTTGAATTAGTTGTACAAAAAAGTTTTTTGGAGAACTAGCTTCACTCGACGTAGTTCAACGTTTGGAGAGAAGTGAATTTCTGATGCAAGCTTAAGTTCCCTATGTCTTTAGCTCCTTCATTTCACACTAAATTGAGACACCAGTGGTTGTTTTTGTCATCTAGCCACATGGGACCTCTCTCTGTCGAAGTTGACATTGGTACCTCTTTGATGTGTTTTAAAGCTGGTTTCTGACATTTTTTTCTATTTTGCAGAGATAAGATCGATATTTTATTAGTTTCTTGATCATGGAGATGGACATCACTTAGCTTATGTTCACCTTCGGTTTCTGTTGTAGATTTAAGAACTTCTAAATATTGTTAATGCACTTGTATTTGTTGCTTACTTGAATTTCCTTTTGCTTGTGGTAGATTTTACGAAAAATATGACAGGACTACTTGTTTGTCTGAAGCTACGTGATTTATGAGTCAATTTAGTTCTGAAGCACTGGTGCCTTTCTTTTTATCGGACCTCTAATTCCTTTTGAATTTTTTCTCTTCCTTTTGTAGAGATATTATCTTTGGAGGGAGGATGTGGCCTAGTCGATGAAGTTGGAGTAAACTCCATGGAAGACTAAGGTTCAAATCTCAAATAGAGGCAAAATAGTTGGGTGATTTCTTCCTTCTGCCCAAACCGTGGTTGTAGAGTTCTCCTGTACCAACAGTACTGAAAGGATACAGGTATCTAATGGAATAGTCAAGGTGCATGCGACCTACTCATGCTCAGTGCATTAAGCATCTCAAGACGAGATCTCCATAGTGTCAATCACTTTAAGTTTGTGATATCTTTTTTTTCTTTGGGGTTCAGGAAGTGCTGCCATCAAACATCCTAACTCAGTCGTATGTGTATAACTGGAGATGAGATTTACTTTATTGTAATGTTAACTAAGATTGCATCCGGTACTTTATTTGTGGTCGTATTCCCAGATTCGGTTGAATTAGTTGACAGGTTGAAGTTGAAGAGCTTCTCTATATGTAACAAAATGTCCAAATGTTTTTCCTGATATCTTACATGGCTTTCTGATTGCAGATCTCATGCATTATTAGACATCTCTCTTCATTGTTGCGATTATTTCTTGATCATTCCTCTACTTCATCTTTATGTTTGAGGCAAAAGATGATGACACTTTTTGGAATTTTATTTTATGATGTTAACTTTTCCTTCCAGTACCACGCAACTGTTGGTGGGATACCTGAAAATTGGAAATCGTGACTGGAGAAATTCCAATTAGATAATGATCTTGTACAACCAGATTGCTCCCTTCATCTTCTTTCTTGATTTACTCATTCATTTTGGCATATGTTATGATTTTGTATATGATACTATGAAGGCTGGTGAAAATGGTCAAAATTCTGATAATGGTCCAATGGAGGCATGTTGTCTAACATTGATATATTTGTCAATCAACTAACTCTTGGTCCTAAATTAGTTGGAATGAGTTGTATCAATCCTTTGATTTTTTTCAGATGATTTATCATAATTTGGACGACTATGCTTTGCACAATATACATGAGTAGAAATAAGTACAATTTTCTTTGTATTTATTAGACCTCCTTATTATCCCCTCATAGGATTTCTTGTTAGTAATGTAAGCGAAAATCACGAAAATTCTTATATCTAATTAAGGTTATGCTATCATAAAGTTTTTGAGGAATAAATCATGAAATTATTACTATCAAGATAGTATTAATTATTGAGGATCTTGATCATGTCAATCGTCGAGTTCAATTCACATGATTTAAAAAAAAATGTTGTGAAATAATGTACTAATAAAAAGCAATGTGCATTCAATGTAAATTTATACATACCTTCTCTCTTTTATTATTTCAAATCATTGATCCTTCTTACCGCCACACTTAAAAAACTTTTACACAATAAAATCAAAATTGGACACATTTTAAAAACTCATTTGGATAAATATTTTATAACCCCTCGTTTCCGATAGAAAATAAAGAATATCTTAAAAAAATAAAATTAAGTAGCAGTATTGTTGTTGAATAAAAAAGGAAAAAAAGAGTCAAAATAATTTAAACCTCTCACTGTTATTTTGACATTAGAGTGGATAACGTTCCAAGAAATGAAATAACTGTGTATGAATTTTCTTCACTGAAATTCCACTAAATTTTCAGCTTACTCTCAAGAATGGTTTCTCCCACCATTCTAATTCAGCAACCGACGAACTTCTTCCACCAGCCAGAGTTTCACCATCAGGTTAGCCTTCGCAACACCCCCACCCCCACAAACCCAAAACATTCAAGAATGAATCTTTTTTGCTTTTTTAATTTTCTGGGTGTTTGATTTTTTGTTAATTGAACCAGTTATGGAGAGGTCTGCACCATGGATGTGCTGCATCATTGCAGAAACATCCTATTTTTGTTTGTAATAGTAACAAGAGAAACAGACCTTCGAGAATTTCTGCAAGTGCTAATGGTGCTGTTACTTCTTCCACTTTGGAGGCCTATGATTCTTCTCCGTCTCCTTCTGCATTTCCTCTTTTTACACTTCCTTCTCAACCCCAAGATACTCCTGCTTCTCAGGTATTTTCTACTTGCCAAAGTTTCCTTCTTTTTCATGTTCTTGAATTTCAAGTTTAGTTAATCACTTATTGTTACTTTCTGTGTAATAAGTGCTGTTTTCATTTGGTAAGCTCACTGTTTAAGTGCTCACTTATGCAATATGCAGCACTTTTATGTACTCTTTTCTGTAGTATGAGTTTTGGCACTGCATACATTTTCCTCTTCAGTCATGGTTTCTTTTACTTTACTAGTATGCCAAACAAACAATGGACAACAATAAGCACTAGTCTCTCAATAAATTGAAGTTTCAGCCAGGCAGTTGATGTTTGGACAAGATAGGAGTTACACTTTGAAGATCGATGGAGTCGTTCTTATGAATTGGTTTTGTTCCTCATTTGAAATTTTCTTCACAAATTCTTTGGGTCTAGGTATAGAATACTTTCAGTTCCCGTATAATTTTTTTGGTGATTACTATGTTAGCAATATAAAATGTTCTACATCAGGTATAGGGGAATCATATACCTAAGGCATTGTACTACTCCCCCACTGCATATTTTTTTCTTTAATAAGTCAGAATTTATTACCAATTAGTAAGACCGTTCTCACATGCGTGAGTCTGCATTCAGATTCGCCTGTGTTATACAAGTACGGGGGAAGAGGTTTCGGATCTATAGAACGCCTAACATCTGGTGTTTAGGGGCATCCAAAGGGTTATAAAGTTTTTGAGCTACTCCCCAATTACCTTAAGATTTTCAGGTAGATGCTCAAGTTCATTTTCACGTTCTCATGCGTAAATTTCCCATTTTTATTGTTACATAGTCAAACTAATGGTTGGCGTCCCTCTATTTTCTCGGTTTTACATCCTTTGATTTTCTTTTGAGAAGCTGATGAACATATATTTTTCTATTTGATTATTTCAAATTATCCTTATTTTCTCCTGTTCTTATCGTTGATGATGGTGATATAACATTTTCATATGAACAGTTGGAACTGGCAGATCCTGATTTCTACAAAATAGGATATGTTAGAAGTTTTCGGGCCTACGGAATTGAATTCAGGGAGGGACCAGATGGGTATGGAGTGTTTGCTTCCAAAGACGTGGAGCCTCTCCGTCGAGCTAGGGTGAGCACTATCTTACAATATGTTTGTATGTAGAACGTTTTCCTCCTCCTGATGAAATGCTTAACTTTAGCATCGGAAGCAGTGTCAAATTTAGTGCTCTATCAATGTTTTGCTATACCAAAAGCTGAACTTCATCCCATCAATTCCACCATGAAATTGGTGGGAGTGGGAAAAAAGGACATGGGAGAATTGTAATACCTTTTATGTACCTTCTTTCTGGGATGAGTATCCTTTTTATTTCCCTCATTTGCTTTTTCACAATGATAAGGTGTATGTGTCAGTGGCTAGGCACTTCTAATTCTTCTCCTGCTGTGGTGTCTTTTATCATGTTCTACATAGTTTTGACTGGGATTAATTCATTTGGCATAGCTTGACTGTTTGATTACTCTTTTCGCATTGATTATCTTCACACCTTTTCGTTATCACTAAAATTCAGTGAATCATGAGGTTTTGTTTGTAATGCAGGTTATAATGGAAATTCCTTTAGAACTTATGTTAACCATAAGCAAAAAGCTTCCTTGGATGTTTTTTCCAGATATTATACCTGTAGGACATCCAATATTCGACATTATCAATTCAACCAATCCTGAGGTAAAAGGATGCATTTTTTCCTTTTAAATATTTTATATTTTCCTATTAAATATTTTCTAATGGAACACATGGGAGAATATTTATCCACATTTTCTTTGATTGGATAAAAACTAAAAATAGCCGTCTTACCTTTTCCCTGATGGTACACATGAGAGGATATTTATCCGCATTTTTAGTTGTTTTTATGCTTTGATTTTTTTCATTTTCTGTTTGGTATTCTAAGATCTCTTGTGACTTTTTAATATTGATTACCTTCTTATGGCAGACAGATTCGGACTTGAGGTTGGCATGCCTTCTTTTATATGCTTTTGATTGCAAGGACAACTTTTGGCAGCTTTACGGAGACTTCTTGCCTAGTGCTGATGAATGCACTAGCTTTCTTCTAGCTACTGAGGTCTGGATATGAGTATCATCCAAATTTCGGTGCTTTCAATTAATGTAATATTTTGAGGAATATTCTATAGAAAATGCTATGCATTCACAAAATTAATTCGCACTTTGTTATGGTGTTCTTCTGAGGTTCAACTTTGATTAACTCAAAATGTGAAAAAGAAAAACTTTTGTGATGTTCACATTGTTATGTGACCTTTGCTATTAGTGTGTTCTAATTTATAACAAAATTTTCTTCAACTGAATCTTGTTTTGTTCCATGACTGTTGAAGCTCTCTTCTGTACCTAAAGTCTATTTTGGAAATACCATTTTGGTTTTCAATCTGAAAATCGATATGTGGTTGAAGCTTCTTCATTTCTGTGCTTTGCATTTTCCGTTAGTCAGCTGGGCTGGTTTTGATCAGAAATATTTGTTGCAAACAGAAACATGGAATGGCTGCATTTGGCATATACTTGGTGGATTAATTTCTAGAATTTCAGTGCTAGAGTTATAAATAAACGCTTGTTTTGTGTTCCTGAAGCTCTTACTTCTTAATGCTTTCTGTGATGTAGGAGGATCTTTTGGAGTTGCAAGACGAGAAGCTTGCTTCAACCGTGAGAGAACAGCAACATCGGGCACTTGAGTTTTGGGAGAGAAACTGGGTACAGACAATCTTGTTCAATCTCTTTCCTCCAAATTCCTGCTCACTAACATTGGCCTTTGACTTTCTTTATTTGTTTAGCATTCTGCAGTACCTCTCAAAATTAAGCGTCTTGCTCAGGATCCTGAGAGATTTATTTGGGCAATGAGTATAGCACAATCTCGATGCATCAACTTGCAAACGAGAATTGGTTCACTGGTTCAAGATGCAAATATGTTGGTACCTTATGCTGGTGAGCTTCTTTATTGTATTTCTGTCCAAAATTTCAATAGTGAAATCGGGGGCTTTAATTGGTTTATTCACACAACGCAGCACCCTATTTTGACAGATTGAACTTGGCTGAGATGTAAGTATGAATGGCATTGTTTATTTAATTTTTGTTTTGATTGGTCTTGAAGTGATGCTCATGTGTACTTTTAGATGTTAAGTGGGTCAAAAAGAGCAGATCCACGACTGCAGTAACAAGTTAAGCAGTGAGAAATATGTTCAGTTTTCAGTTTACTGAAACCATGCCAATGATAATAGTGTGTATTCCATTTTTTACATTTTTTTAAAAATAGCTGTGCTCCTTGAGGTTCTCCCTCTGCAGTCTGCATTATGAAACTTGACGTAGTTACTATTACCGGTGGAAAATGTTTGTCCACCCTAATGATATTTAATATTACTTTGAACACATTTTGGTAAGAAATATATGGTTCATAGAGGGTTTTATGTAGTCTAATATATACTGTTTATTCTAAGAACTGTAATTATTCAATATCTGATGTTAGGCAGTAAGTTTATCAAGTAGTCAACCATTGTAAAACTAACCAGGTCATATTTTATGGGACAGAAGGAGTACCTTACAGAAGAGAAAAATCTATTTTCCAAAGTTCCCACAAAGTTGTTCTATCAAAGAAAACATGTCCCCTCAAAAATAAAATATTATATCAGCTTTTGAATTTCTCTCTACCCAAAACCTCAGATTCTCGCCATTCTCTCCCTTGGTTTCAGCCTTGTGTGTGTGTATCTGTGTATCTCATATTAGAAGAGGCAAATTAAACATTCTCAAATACTAGTCCTGGTCAAATGCTCTATCTAATTCGATTTTGAGGACAATAATTCAATTCGTTTGGTTTCAGTATTCAAAGGAACACTTCCTCTGCATTTCTATCTTCCATTTGTTTCCTTGGTTCAAATTCGTCATTTTGCTTTAGAAAATAGCATAAGATCAAGATGGAGGTGCAATGACTTCTGATTTCTTGAGATAAGGAAGGTTCTATTGTTTGGCCAAACAAGTTTCAAGAAAATAGAAGATGGAAATGCAAAAAATTGGAATTTCTTTTCCTTCTCCTCCTTCAAAGAAAGAAGAATTTTTTTGGAACTTTTCTGGATAATTTCTTGAAAATGGGAAGGAGCATTGCAAAATACTGAAGGATGCTGATAACCAGAAGAAAATGGTGATTATGAGAGAAAAAATGGTGACTTTGAATATATATCAACAGTTCCTTTGACTTGACATGATGAGAAATATTTGTTAATGGTATTGCTATTTTTCTTCTATTTCCATTAATTGCTAGCGAAGGCCTAAGTAACTGTTATTCTCATAATCTCAATGCATCTTTGTCTTTCTAGTCCTAAAGTTTGATGTTGACTGGTGATGTAGTTGTGCGCATTATGGTTTCTTAAAGAACTGTTTAAAAGTCTCTTGCAAGACTTTTTCAAAATAAAGACCGGGTCATGGACGGAACGATAGAGGCTAATCGTGATATATAGAGAGATTTTGAAATCTTAATCCAAATTAAATTAGTATAGGAATGTGGAATAAGAGGTGGACCCCGGTAGGACGGGGAGACAAATAAAGATGGTGAGCATAGTGGAGGTATACGAAGACCATACTTCTTTCTTTTTCTCAATATGATTCTTCAAAGATGCTAAAATTGACTATCTCATGGAAGGGAGTGGGATGTGAGAGAGTTTGTAATTCACATATTTTGAAACTTCCACAAAAGTAATCGATATATTAAAAGTCTATATTAGCTATTAATGCCAGTCAACTTTGTAGAGAAGTTCAGGAAACCAGAAAGCATTTGAACTAGTATTACAGAACACAACAACAAGAACTACTACTATGCCTTTCCAAGCGTATTATTGTGACCTGTGTTTCAGGAAAAAAAAACTTTAAAACTTATTAGATAGGGATTCTTCTTAATTTCAAGGCAGACTTGCTTGCAACTATCTTTAGCATTTTTAACCAAACTTTGTTTGTGAGGAAGTCCTTCTAACATGTTACTCATCTCATTCTCCAGACATGATGAATCATTCTTTTCAGCCAAATTGCTTTCTCCATT
>JAJOOS010019669.1:0-12449 GCA_029582725.1 Solanum chiquidenum
CTAAAATTCGGGTTAGACCCATTTACCACTCAATTTGACCCCCTGAATAAGAATATGAAGTCGAATTTCCGAAATCATGCACGGATTTTGAGATATATAGAAATTACAATTATAGGTGTTTCCGAAGCACATTTTCGGGCATTTTTGGGGTCGTTTCAGATCCTTTATATGTGGATGGAGCAAACAATTTTTTTCATTTTGCATCATTAGATAGGCCTAATGCCTCTGAAATTTTGTGTCCATGTCGAAAGTGTCGAAATATGAAATTTGTTCGAAAAGATTTGATTGTTCAATTTGTGGAGAGTTGTCTCTCCTCAAGTATTGTCCTTTCTCCAACATCTCTATTTAATGATCTTGGAGCGATAATTGAAAGGATTTTGGAGGTGTAACACTCCAGAAAATAGTAGGTTAAACTAGAGCCTAAACAAAAGGGTAAAAATCATAAAATGACTCCCCATAGATTAGAATACCATATAGAGTTGAAATGAGGGTTATAAGGGTCAATGCCAAGGCAAAGGGACCAAGCCAAAGCCAAAGCCAAAGGCTGCCCCTAGATTGGAGCACACTGCCCTTACTTTACGAGTAGGACCACAGATCGTGGTCCACACAACGGCTCGTGAAGGTGGATCTAGAGTTGCCTTGGCCATGGTAGAGTGGCCACCAAATGGCCTATCTACTGCCTCAACATCACGAGAGGGGCCATGGCGAGTGGTCTTGACCACGGCTCGTGGGAACTTTCGTGAAGATTCCTTGGGCAAGATAGCTTGTGGCACAAAGTAGCCTAGCTACTGCCTCAAGGACCACAAGAGGGACCACGGCTCATGATCTTGACCACGACTCGTGGAGACCCTCATGGGAATGCCTTTGTCATGTGAACTAAAGGCACTATGTGCGAGGCTACTGCCTCACACTTCACGAGTGGGACCACGGATCATGGTCCACACCACGGCTAGTGAAGGTGGCTCATTGATATTTGCGTAATCAAGATACGTCTTACAATTTCGGTGTCTACAATCGTACAATAGTTTAGTAACCCAACAAAGGGTTGGGGTCGGGTCCCAAGGGAGTGGGTGTAAAAATTAGTGGTTAAGTGCAAATGTGCTTAAGCTAACCGTAGCTAAAGACTTTGGCGAATGAAAACATAACAAGTTAAAAGGGGTGACGCAAGCGTCAAGTATCAAATGGGTGTTTTAGACAAGAAACAATTAAAAATAGTAAAAATAAGGAAAAATGCAAGTATGGAGAAGGGATTCTTGGGATGTGATTAGGAATACGGGATAGACTACGTTATTGGGTACATGCTTTTGATAGAAAACTTATCGAGTAACTGTGACTAGGCTAGACTTTAGGGGGATAAGCTCTCTCTCGAGCAACATACCCCATTTAAAATGTGTTCCTCTTGGACACTCACTTGCCGCATGAAGACCAGCCTACACCTTAGCCCACTCACTCTCTCTATCTGAGTTTGTGGATATGGGACTAGGGTTCAGTCTCTCGAGTTGAACCTCATGTCGACCATCTCACACTGGCCATCAATTTAGTAGTCTTAATTTTACGACCTCTCTCTCGATCAAGCCAAAAACACATAAATAAACTTGTATTTGCAACTACAAATTCATTAGATTCATCCACAACTACTAAACCAAATCACAATTAAACTATCAGCAAGCAAAATCCAACAACCAATGTAATCCATATTCACAAAAAATCACACCCCAAGAATTGGGGTTTTAGCTACACATGTAAAAGAGATAAAGAAGTATACCAAAATCAGTTTCCATCAATGGATATGCTATATTTAGTCTTCAAACAAGTCAAGAAGGAAGAATTAAAAAGACCCAAGTCCAAAACCTTAAAGATGAAATCCTTGTGAATCTTCTTCTTCAAAACCCTTTTCTCCAAAACTTAAAGAGAAAAATGTCTAAAAACTGAATACTCAATAATATTTTCTCCACAAATTATTTATCTAATAGTAAAAATAAAAGGTGAACTAGTATTTATAGTTTTTCAGAAGTGTGCTGCGAAAGGACGTTCGGTGAAGTTAGTCAGGATCGCCTATGTACTCGGCGATCCACCCTGGTCTACTTCATCGCCTTTCAGATTTTGCCTTCAGTATCCTAGCATCCTGGAACATTGGGTGATATAAACTTGCCTCGTGGATCTACTCGGTGATATGTTGACTACTCCTTTTCACTGTCGATTTGATCCTTTCCTTCAGGGCTCAACTCACTGGAACAAAAGATGAATATGTGATCTATTGGCGATTCGCCGAATGGGTTCGGCAATTCACTGATATTCATTTCTTCACTCTTTTGGCTTCTTTTGCTCATTTTTGCTCAATTGTGTCCATGCTTTCCTTCAAACTTTGAATACCTGAAACTCAAAGGTTTTCATCAGATATTAAAACAAAATATGCATTTAAGGACACTAATTCTCTCAAAATATAGCCCTAAATGAGTCCAAATTGTGGACTCATCAACACCCCCAACTTAAACTTTTGCTTGTCCTCAAGCAAACTCAAGTTCAGCTGCTCAAAAAGGGATGTCTCAAACAGTGTTACACATGACTCGATCATGAACGGACAAAACAAGATTCAATTTACTTATGAAAAGGTCAATTGTGCACTCAAAGATTCAAGTAATGACTAACCAATATCAAAGAGTCTCATGCTCACAATACTTGCTTCAAATGCAAGTTCAAGTCCAACCAAAGTGTTCAAATGCCCTCACACAAAGAATGATTCCATATTCACATATAATGACTTCATCATTTAAAGTTTTGGAATCAAATGAGACGCTCACTGTCACAAAGATGAATACAATGCATGCTTTCACCCATAGGTTTGCCCGTATTTTCCAGTATACATTTGTTTCAGCTCACTCAAGATCAAAAAGGTCTTTCTGAGGCTTGTAATGGGGCTGAGTGCAAATGTTTAGTCATTTAGGATCAGTGACTTTAATCCTCATGAGATGCGGTATTTACAACACTTCCCTTCTTGTTCCTTCATCATCTTTGCTAGTGCTCTTAAGTCATCCTATTATTAACTTCCTGTGGATTGCATGGAAACCCCATTTCTTTGCTTCTTTATTCCACAATTTTATTTTTCATTTTTTTTCTTTTCTTTTTCTCTTTCTTTTTCTCTATTGTTTTAGAGGGGTTCCATTTTTCACAACACCATAGGTTCAAGGAGACTTTTCTTGCACTTCTTTGACTTTCCCTTTTTCTTTCACCACACCCCCAACTTAGGCTTTTGGCCAAAGTTGGCTATTCAACTAACCACATATCAAGAGGATTATAGGTAGTGGATAAAGAAAGATCTAGTTTTCATCAAGTTTCATCCAAAGAAAGGTCAGGCTCAAGGGGTGTTCAACAGGGGTTCACACATGCTCACAAGGTAGGCCACAAAGAGGTATATGTCAAATTGGCTCACACTCTTTAAAGTTCCCTAAGATCATATCAAGAGCTAGCTTTACTTCATCGATCAAATTAACGGGGAAAATTCTAGGATCTATCATGCATGTTTCAAAGTAATATCATCACACTAGGCATGGACACCATAGTCAAACGAGACTCTACACCTTTCCTAGTGTGCACCGGTCATCACAAGAGACTCAATTTAATACTTGGCAAGTCAAAACGAGATGCAAAGAATTCACATATTGTCTATGCACCTTCATTTGGCCTCGTCGTAACCGCACATTCATGTTCGTTTGATTGAAAGCACCATTGAAGTCATTGGTATTGATCAAAATGAGACTCAAATGTTGTACAAGAACAACCATATTAAACACACAAGAGGTGGAAAAACTTTTAGACGGGGTCAAAAATTATTTCTCAATCAAAATAAAAGGAGCCAGAAGCTCAAGCATCCGTGAAAATACAGTACATGATACAATTCTAAACAGAACAACCCAAATATAATCAAAACAACAATCATAGAAACACACAAAGGTTGTCCTCACCCAACCACAAATAAAAACATTTGTCCTCAAATGAGAATGTTACTGCCATAAGATTTTGTAGGATGCACAAAGCTACTCACACTCCTTCAAAAGCAGTAAGAAATCTTCAACAAGATTCATTTTGTATCTAAGTTTGTGGGTGGTTGAATTTTAATCTATCAAAACCATATACATTTAAGTCAATAGTCCATTTATTTGCAAGTTTAACACCACAAACATCGCTACCCAAGCACAACTTAGTGGACATTCTACAATAACTGGAATAGAGATCCAAGAGCTTCTTTTCTTGGTTCTGTTAATTCTCCTCCACAACATCATTGCTTCTTGATATGGTGGAATCTGATTATCTATCAAGACTTGATGCATCTGATAGTAAGATAATAATGACGAGAATAGGAATACGTACTTCATGTCATAGTGATAGTCATATTTTTATCTCAAACTTTCCTTAAACTGTAAGCTTACATTTGAGGGTGTTGGAACAATCTTGATTTTCTTTACAACGCAATAAAGATGGTTGTCATCCTTAATTTATATTAGAGCACACAGATGTTGTTAATAAATTGTGCAGGAGCTTTAATTACAGTATCCTTGGCTCTGTAAAATCATTGAGCAGTAAAAAATACTTTGTATCATTGACACCTTGAAAAAACTCGACAATCTTGCTTATATAATCATATTTACCATCTGCAACTTTTACATGAGCATTATCCTAGAGTTTATAAATGAGATTCTCAACCAATGTCTGGGTAATATAGCACATGGCCTAGATTATTTTTTTGGAATCATTTTTAAAATTTAGGCTTATAGGTGCAACATTTGCTTTAACCTTATCCTTTATAATGTATCGATGAGTTCATTTCGCCATAGCTTCATTAATACTACCCTTTTGCTGTAAAATACAGACTATTTCTCCCTATTCACCTGCACAAGAGCTTTTATTACCTTCTTTGATCAGATGATTCATCGTTCAAACTATCACATACAATATCCTCATCTTCAACAAACTAATCATTATCACAACACTCAATCGTAAAACTTTTCGTTACTTCATCTGCAACTGGATTCATATTTTGCACTACTACTGCATGTCGTTTAGAGACTACGATAAATTTGTCAGAAAATATTTCCAATAACTCAGGATTGATGAATGGGAAAATTATAAATAAGGGGGGCTTCTAATGGGCCGATCATACGTTGGGTTTTGGATCATCTTAATGCAAATGCGCTAAATCGATGGAATTTTTTTCACCTTACGCTATTTGACTAAGATTGGATTTTCAAAGAAGTCTGGTTGGGGGTTCGCAAAACTGTTTAAGTGTAAAAAGACCGGTTGTAGGTTAGCAAAACTAATTAAGTATACCATTGAACACACAATAAACCAATTAATTGCCGATCATTTAAAAAATGATTAAGTATAAAAAGACCGGTTGCGGGTTTACAAAACTATTCATTAATATACTGTATTTATGTTGTGGTGACAGAAAGGCCATCAATTCAAACTAATAGTTAATATCACAATTTATTCAAATAAGGCATAGAAAAAGCAAAAAAAAATAATTATCAACAAATAGTCAAAGAGACAAGTTATTATTGTTAGAACTTAATTAAATTCTCAGCAGAGTCGTCATTTCTATTTTTATAAGTTTAAAAAATAAATAAAAACCTAAATTATAGATAATTGATTTAACTTAGCCTTTAAAGAAAAAATAATTATATATAAGTGTCGCCACTTAAGTTTTAAGAAAAATCAACAAAAAATTTAGTTTTCAAAATTCTTAAACATAAAAATCATTTGAGCAAATGGTGTGGTGGGGTATTTCTTTTCAAACTTCTAATATCAACATAACAGACTTCTTAAATCTCTTCCAATTTAAAATTTTCTCTTTCATCATTGTCACAAGATCGCCCATCATAATCTACACCATCATCATCATCTTCAACATCCTCATCTCCTACTTTAAATAAAGGGTGAGCTCGGGTATTACTTTTCAACAAGGAGTAGGAAGCCAAAATCTGCTCCCACTCCTTCAAAAGCAATAAGATATCTTCAAGAGATTCATTCCTAATCTTAGTTTGTTGGTGGTTGAATTTTAATCTATCACAAGCATATTAATTTAGGTCAACAATCCACTTAGTTACAAGTTTAACACCACAGACATCGCTACACCGGCACAGCCTAGTGGGCGTTCTACAAAAACTGAAATAGAGATCCAAGAGGGTATTTTCTTTGAATAGTTCATTGGCCTCCACAACATCACGGTTGCTTGATATTGTGGAATCTAATTCACTATCAGTACTAAAAATATCTTATTGTAAGACAATAATGATGAAAATAGGAACATGTACTTCATGTCATAGTGATAGTCAAATTTTGATTTCAAACTTTCCTCGAACGGTAAGCTTACATTTGACTGTATTCAAACAATCTTAATTTTCTTTACATGGCAATAAAGATGGTTTTCATCCTTAATTTTATATTAGAGCACACAATTATTGTTGATAAACTGTTCATGAGCTTTAATTTATAGTATCCTTAGTTCGGTAAAACCATTGAGCAGTAAAAAATATTTTGTATCATCGACACCTTGAAAAAACTCAACAATCTTGCTTATATAATCATATTTACCATCTGTAGCTTTTACATGAGCATTATCCTAAAGTTTATGAATGAGATTTTCAACCAATGTCTGGGTAATATAGCACATGGCCTAGATTAATTTTTTGGAATCATATTTGAAACTTAGGCTTATAGGTGCAACATTTGCTTTAACCTTATCATTTATAATGTATCGATGAGTCTATTCCGCCATAACCTCATTACCACTACCCTTTTGCCGTAAAATACACACTCTTGCTCCTTATTAACCTGCACAACAACTTTTATCACCTTCTTTGATTAGACGATTCATCGTTCAAACTATCACGTACAATATCCTCATCTTCAACAAACTAATAATTATCACAACACTCAACCGTAAAACTTTTCATTACTACATCTGCAACTGGATTCATGTTTTCCACTACTATTGCATGTCATTTAGAGACTACGATAACTTTGTCGGAGAATCTTTCCAATAACTCACGATTGCGTAATGGGCCCATTAGAAATAAGGTGGGCTTCTAATGGGCCGAAAATACCTTGGATTTTGGGTAATGTTAGTTCAAATGTGCTAAATCGATGGATTTTATTTCACCTTATGCTAATTGACTAAGAGTGGATTTTCAAAGAAAATAGGTTGCATGTTCGCAAAACTGATTAAGTATAAAAAGACCAGTTGCGGGTTCGCAAAACTGATTAAGTATACCATTGAGCACACAATAAACCAATTAAATGCTGGTCATTCTAAAAAAGATTAAGTATGAAAAGATCGGTTGTGAGTTCGCAAAACTGTCCATTAATATACTGTATTTATGTTGTGGGGACAGAAATGCCATCAATGCAAAATAATAGTTAATATCACAATTTAATCAAATAAGGCATAGAAAAAGAAGAAAAAAACAATTATCAACAAATAGTCAAAGAGACAAGTTATTATTTTAGAACATAATAAAATTCCCAGCAAAGTCGCCATTTCTGTTTTCACAAGTTTAAAAATTAAATAAAGACCTAAATTATAAATAATCGATTTAACTAAACCTTTAAAGAAAAACTAATTTTATATAAGTTTCGCCACTTAATATTTAATAAAAATGAAGAAAAATTTTAGTTTTCAAAACACTTAAACATAAAAATCATTTGAGCAAATGGTGTGCTGGGGTATTGCTTCTCAAACTTCTAATATCAACATAAGAAACTTCTTAAATCTCTTTAACTTTAAAAATTTATATTTCATTATTGTCACAAGATCGCCCATCATAATCTACACCATCATTATCATCTTCAACATCCTCATCTCCTACTTTCAAAAAAGGGTTTTCTCGGGTATTGCTTTTTAACAAGGACTAGGATGCGCGAACCTGCTCCCACTCCTTCAAAAGCAATAAGAAATCTTCAGTAGATTCATTCCTTATCTAAGTTTATGGGTGGTTGAATTTTTATCTATCACAAGCATATCAATTTAGGTCAAAAATTCATTTAGTTACAAGTTTAACACAACATAAATCGCTTCACAGGCACTGCCGAGTGGACATTCTTCAACAACTGAAATAGAGATCTAAGAGCGTCTTTTCTTTGAATAGTTCATTGGCCTCCACAACATCACTATTGCTTGATATGGTGGAATCTAATTCATTATCAGAAGTTGAAACATCTTATTGTAAGATAATAATAATGAGAATAGGAACATGTACTTCATGTCATAGTGATAGTCATATTTCGATCTCAAACTTTATTCAAACGGTAAACTTACATTTGAGGGTATTGGAACAATCTTGATTTTCTTTACATGGCAATCAAGATGGTTGTCATCCTTAATTTTATATTAGCGCACACAATTGTTGTTGATAAACTGTTCATGAGCTTTAATTACAGTATCCTTAGCTCTAAAAATCCATTGAGCAGTAAAAAATATTTCGTATCATCGACACCTTGAAAAAACTCAACAATCTTTCTTATATAATCATATTTACCATCTGCAGCTTTTACATGAGCATTATCCTAAAGTGATGAATCAGATTTTCAACCAATGTCTGGGTAATATAGCACATGGCCTAGATTAATTTTTTGGAATCATATTTGAAATTTAGGCTTATAGGTGCAATATTTGCTTTAACCTTATCCTTTATAATGTATCGATGAGTCCATTTCTCCATAGCTTCATTACCACAACCCTTTTGCCGTAAAATACACATTCTTGCTCCCTATTCACCTACACAAGAACTTTTATAACTTTCTTTGATCACACGAATAATCGTTCAAACTATCACATACAATACCCTCATCTTCAACAAACTAATCATTATCACAACAATCAACCGTAAAACTTTTTGTTACTTCATCTTCAACTGGATTCATGTTTTCCACTACTACTGTATGTCGTTTAGAGACAACGATAACTTTTTCGGAGAATCTTTCCAGTAACTCCGGATTGCTGAATGGGCCCATTAGAAATAAGGTGGGCTTCTAATGGGCCGAACATACCTTGGATTTTGGGTCATCTTAGTTCAAATGCGCTAAATCGATGGAGTTTTTTTTACCTTAGGCTAGTTGACTAAGAGCGGATTTTCAAAGAAGAGCAGTTGCGGGTTCGCAAAACTGATTAAGTATAAAAAGACCGTTTGCAGGTTCGCCAAACTGTTTAAGTATACCACTGAACACATAATAAACCAATTAATTGTCGGTCATTCCAAAAATGATTGAGTATAAAAAGACCAGTTGCGGGTTCACAAAACTGGTCATTAATATATTGTATTTATGTTCTGGGGACAGAAATACCATCAATGCAAAATAATAGTTCATATCACAATTTAATCAAATAAGGCATAGAAAAAGTAAAAAAAAAACAATTATCAACAAATAGTCAAAGAGACAAGTTATTATTGTTAGAACTTCATTAAATTTCCAACAGAGTTGGCATTTCTGTTTTCATAAGTTTAAAAAATAAATAAAAACCTAAATTATAAATAATTGATTTAACTTAACCTTTAAAGAAAAAGTAATTTTATGTAAGTGTCGCCACTTAATTTTTAAGAAAAATCAAGAAAATATTTACTTTTCAAAAGACGGAAAAACATAAAAATCATTTGAGCAAATAGTGTGCTGGGATATTGCTTTTCAAACTTCTAATATAAGCATAACAATCTTCTGAAAACTCTTCCATTTTAAAATTTTCTTTTTCATCATTGTCACAAGATCACCCATCATGATCTACACCATCATCATCATCTTCAACATACTCCTCTCCTACTTTCAATAAAGGGTGTGCTTGGGTATTTCTTTTCAACAAGGAGTAGGATGCACAAAACTGTTCCCACTCCTTCAAAAGCAATAAGAAATCTTGAGAAGATTCATTCCTTATCTTAGTTTATGGGTGGTTACTTTTTAATCTATCATAAGCATATCAATTTATGTCAACAATCCATTGAGTTACAAGTTTAACACCACAAACATCGTTACATAGGCACAACCTAGTGGACATTCTACAACAACTGATATAGAGATCTATGAGCGTCTTTTCTTTGAATAGTTCATTGTCCTCCACAACATCACTAATGCTTGATATGGTGGAATTTGATTCACTATCAGGACTTGAAACATCTTATTGTAAGATAATAATGATGAGAATAGCAACATGTACTTCATGTCATAGTAATAGTCATATGTTAATCTCAAACTTTTATCGAACGGTAAGCCTACATTTGAGGGTATTGGAACAATCTTGATTTTCTTTACATGGCAATTAAGATGGTTTTCATCATTAATTTTATATTAGAGCACACAATTGTTGTTGATAAATTGTTCATTAGCTTTAATTACAGTATCCTTAGCTCGGTAAAACCATTGAGCAGTAAAAAATATTTCGTATCATCGACACCTTGAAATAACTCAACAATCTTGCTTTTTATAATCATATTTACCATCTGCAGCTTTTTCATGAGCAATATCCTAAAGTTTATGAATGAGATTTTTAACCAATGTCTGGGTAATATAGCACATTGCCTAGATTAATTTTTTGGAATCATATTTGAAATTTAGGCTTATAGGTGCAACATTGGCTTTAACCTTATCTTTTATAATGTATCGATGAGTCCATTTCTCCATAGCTTCATTACCACTACCCTTTTGCCGTAAAATACACACTTTGCTCCCTATTCACTTGCACAGGAACTTTTATCACCTTCTTTGATTAGACGATTCATCGTTCAAATTATCAGATACAATATCCTCATCTTTAACAAACTAATCATTATCACAACACTCAACCGTAAAACATTATGTTACTTCATCTGCAACTGGATTGACGTTTTCCACTACTACTGCCTATCACTCAGAGACTACGATAACTTTGTCGGAGAATATTTCCAACAACTCAGGATTGCTGAATGGGCCCATTAGAAATAAGGTGGGCATTCAATGGGCCGAACATACCTTGGGTTTTCGGTCATCTTAGTTCAAATACGCTAAATAGATGGAGTTTTTTTTACCTTACGCTAGTTGACTAAGAGTGAATTTTTAAAGAAGAGCGGTTGCGGTTTCGCAAAATTGAATAAGTATAAAAAGACCGTTTGCGGGTTCACCAAACTGATTAAGTATACCATTGAACACACAATAAACTAATTGATTGCCAGTTATTCCAAAAATGATTAACTATAAAAAGACCAGTTGCGGGTTCACAAAACTGGTCATTAGTATACTGTATTTATGTTATGGTGACAGAAATGCCATCAATGCAAAATAATAGTTCATATCACAATTTAATCAAATAAGGCATAGTAAAAGCAAAAAAAAAAACAATTATCAACAAATAGTTAAAGAGACAAGTTATTATTGTTAGAACTTAATTAAATTTCCAGCAGAGTTGGTATTTCTATTTTCAAAAGTTTAAAAAATAAATAAAAACCTAAATTATAAATAATTGATTTAACTTAACCTTTAAAGAAAGAGTAATTTAATATAAGTGTCGCCACTTAATTTTTAAGAAAAATCAAGAAAATATTTACTTTTCAAAAGACTGAAAACATAAAAATCATTTGAGCAAATAGTGTGCTGGGATATTGCTTTTCAAACTTCAAATATAAGCATAACAAACTTCTGAAAACTATTCCTCTTTAAAAATTTATCTTTCATCATTTTCACAAGATCGCCCATCATGATCTACACCATCATCATCATCTTCAACATACTCATCTACTACTTTCAACAAAGGGTGTGCTCGGGTATTGCTTTTCAACAAGGAGTAGGATCCACAAAACTGTACCCACTCCTTCAAAAGCAATAAGAAATCTTGAGAAGATTCATTACTTATCTTAGTTTATGGGTGGTTGATTTTTAATCTATCACAAGCATATCAATTTATGTCAAGAATCCATTGAGTAACAAGTTGAACACCACAAACATCGTTACATAGGCACAGCCTAGTGGACATTCTACAACAACTGAAATAGAGATCTAAGAGCGTCTTTTCTTTGAATAGTACATTGTCCTCCACAACATCACTGTTGCTTGAAATGGTTGAATTTGATTCACTATCAGGACTTGAAAGATCTTATTGTAAGATAATAATGATGAGAATAGCAACATGTACTTCATGTCATAGTAATAGTCATATGTTAATCTCAAACTTTTATCGAACGGTAAGCCTACATTTGAGGGTATTGGAACAATCTTGATTTCCTTTACATGGCAATTAAGATGGTTTTCATCATTAATTTTATATTAGAGCACACAATTGTTGTTGATAAATTGTTCATTAGCTTTAATTACAGTATCCTTAGCTCGGTAAAACCATTGAGCAGTAAAAAATATTTCGTATCATCGACACCTTGAAATAACTCAACAATCTTGCTTTTTATAATCATATTTACCATCTGCAGCTTTTTCATGAG
>JAJOOS010019670.1:0-17162 GCA_029582725.1 Solanum chiquidenum
CTGATTTGGATCATTCTAACAGCTAAGAACCTAATAATTCTAACATTCAAGAAACCCTAGGTCTAGTCATAATAAGGGAATCAAGAAACTGACTGAAAGCTAGGGACCTAATGGGTGAAAGGAACCCACTAGTGAAATCCCACATACCTGGTGACGAATTTCACGGAGAAATCCTTTGATTTCTGGGCTGGAACTGATGGAACCTTGTTGCGTTCTTGAACTAGGATTCTTGACCTCTCTTCTCCTCTTAGCGTTCTAATTCTTCTAAGTTTGATTAATGATTTAACTTAGGTAAGTTCCAGTTATGTTTCTAGGCTTAAACTGACTAAAATCTCATGATTTAGGGTCTAAACGACGTATCTTAGGGGTTAAACGAAATAGGAAAAGACCAAAAGACCCCTGACTTAATTGCTGTCGGAGTGACCGACGGATTGGACCTACAGACCGTCAATTGACAGTCCGTTGATTGGAGTCGTCGATCAAGTCTGCCCGACAGGGCTTCACTAAAATGAGCATAACTTTTTACTCGGAGGTCGGATTTTAGCAAACTCAGTGGCGTTGGAAAGAGGATTCAATTATCTATCATATCATAGGTCATGGGACACACAAATCATTTTGTGCTAAAAGTTATGACCATCTGCAGTTGACCCATCAAAAAATTTCAGCTAACTTGCTGTTGACCCTTACCTACGGTGCGACCTACGGAACGTGGATCGAACGACGGTCCGTTCTGGTCGACCGTAGTTCATGTCAGAGGTTGGGTAAGGAAGTCTTGATCTATAGACATAGACCACAGACCGTGGTCTGATCTACGGACCGTGGGTCTGTCCGTGAGTCGAGGCTTAGCCGATTTTTCTGAGCTAGGTTGCGGTGTCCATCTACGGACCACCAGCACGGACCGTAAGTCATCCCATGATCCGTAGGTGGTGCCCGTAGCTTTTAATTTTTTGAATTTTTTTCTGGGTTTGATTTCTGAGGTGTTACAGTTGGAGTTCATCCACCCTTGGTACGCACAACCTACCTTGATACCTTAATATGACATCACCCCCTTGTTCAAAAGCCATTACTTTTTGCTTATGAAAATTTACCTTCAATTCAAGCAAAATAGGGTCTTGGTCTTGATTTTGTTTCACTTCTGACACTAATGATGATTCATCCCCATTCATCACCACTACTCCTCCTTCTGTGGAATCCATTAGTCTAACTCCCAAGCGTGCAAGTCTGTGCACATCTTTTGCTAGCTATCTCTTATCTTCCTCAAAATGGGCGGTACTACCCATAGATAACCTGATCAAGGCATCATCAACAACAATAGCCTTACCTGGGTGGTAAAGAAGTCATACCCCGAGCCTACACCTTGGGCGGGACTGGCACTAGAGAACCATTGCTGGCCACAAGCGAACCCTTGGCCTAACTTACTTACTCAGCGGAACACTTTAAGGATTAAGAAAAGAACTCAAATGCAAGATAACTCAACTGTCTCAAACTTAACTCATTTTTAGAAATAAGCATTTAACTTAGCCAAAATGGCAACTCAAATCTGAACATAATCCATTAACAAAGTAAAGACAAATAAACTAACTGACTGTCTATCTGTGAAGCTTCTAATAACTGAGATGGATGTCGGGACAAGACCCACAACATCCTAATGAACTAAATACTGAAAGCAATAAAATGGATCCTCCAGAAATCAAAGAGGCTCACCACCAGACTATGAAAGCTCAACTGGATCAACGATGCTCTGGATGCTAATCTTGGTTACCTGCATCTGCATCATAATAAGATTCAGGCCAACTGGCATCAGTACATTGAATGTACGAGTATGCGAGTTGGAATGCTAAACATTACTTAAGCTTGAAAAGAATCTGAAAGGAACACTTACCTTGACTTTACTCAACTCCTGAATAACTTAACTCAATATAAAGCAATAAACATATGCAATATATATAAAGCTTGTAAAACAGTGGAAAACAACTTAATTCGTTAAAGAAAATGCAATAACAAACTCAACTTTACTCATATAATAAAGTAATATAGTTTCAGTAGGAGTTTCTCTAACCGACAACCACCACTATGAGCCTAAGTGGTGATATAACGTCTTGCCCACGCTGCCAGAACTGTCCTATACTTTGCCGTCATATAGAATGCTTAACTAAGCGGATCCACTAGTCTATGCTAAAAACATCTTAAGGAGTCATCTAAAAAGTATGATCCTTTACTACCATGATGGCTACATGGTTTATGGAGACGTGAGTTATCTGAACTCAAATTCATCCCCATATCGGTGCTCAATACTACTCCCAAAATATACTTAGCTTGAATATCTGTTTGAGGATGAAAAGCAGTACTTAAGTTCACCTTTGAACCCAAGCTTTTCTGAAAATATTTCCAGAACTGTGCAGTTAATTGTGCACCTCTATCTGATATATTCAGAACAAGGACTCCATGATGTCTTACTACCTCTTGAATATATAACCTGGCATAATCCTTTGCTGAATGGGTAGTCTTTACCAGCAAAAAGTGGGCTGATTTGGTCATTCGGTCCACAATCACCCATATAGAATCATGCTTCATGCGAGACCTTGGCAAACCTGTGATGAAGTCCATGTTTATCATCTCCCACTTCTATTCCGGAAGTTCTATATTCTGAGCCAAACCGCCGGGCCTTTGATGCTCCACTTTAACTTGTTGGCAATTCGGACACTTAGCAACAAACTCTGCAATGCCCTTCTTCATGCTACTGTCACGACTCGAGAGCACCCCCTAGTCGTAACTGGCGTACTCGACTTCGAAGTGGTCTTATGCAAGCCCTTAGCATTCATCATTGCATATGTCATAGAATAAAAATGGAAAACTTAAAACTTTTCACAATCAATGTCAAAGTGTCTCATATAGAAAAAATAGAATATAGAATGTCTAGACACCGTCTCATGAAACCATCTAAGTACAACATCAGAATCTCAAATAAGGAACGTAAACCTTTACAATATAGAAGTCTCATAGTAGAAAATACATAAGAAGTCTATGAGTCTATTACAATAGAAAGAAATCATAAATGACATCATGTTGTCCCCGAAACTTGAGGACATACCAACGTCTTGGAGAATGCAATCCAAGCCTTCCTTCCCTTGCAACAAGAGCCTACTAGCGGGAACCTACACTTAGTAGAAAAAGGGAAGAAATATGAGTTAGCACAATCACTTGTACTAAGTATGGAAGGCATGCAATTAAAACCATTTAAAACATGCATAAAATGGACCTTTATTGAAAACATGCTATTTCAAGTTAAAATCCATAATGCACATTCAAGGAATACATAATCAATCCATACTATAAGATAAAGATACATTCATGATCATAATTAACATTACACAATGCCATTATTCATATCTTACATACTTGCGTTCACTTAATATAATACCATGAAGACACCACCCATGACCCCCTTTAAAGTTCACTTGTGCAATGTACATATGGAGTCCCATACCCCCATATATACTAAGTAAAGCCATCAAGAAAACATAAGTGTAGTCACATACATAAACATCGTCATAATAAGTGAAATCAACCTTAACCTCATTCATAAGTTGCCATATATAAAGAACTCACACAAGAACTCCTCTTAAGACCCACTTGTGCAATGTGTAGGTAAAGTCCCATACCCTTACCTATACTAAGTGACATCTCTCAAGAAATCCTAGTTAGAGTTCATATCCTTTTTCATAGTCATTTTCATTCATTAGTTCATTCTTACATAATTGGGAGACTTTGCCATAACCGACATAGACTATGTGAGCTATATGGAATCCGGTGTCTTCCTTCCACACCAAAAATAGAGTTTTCGACTTAACAAGGTAGAACATTGGTACATTACATCATCTAAGTGGATCCACTAGCTAACAATCCTATGTTGGCACATAGTTAAGGGATATGAGATTGCTTCTAGAAACCCTCTTTATGCTTCATAGAATTGTAGTTTCCATCTCATGAGAAATCTTTAGTGGAAACCATACACCTTGGTGAAGGAGTCCTATCTCATATACATATCCTCTCGGTGCTAAGCACAAACTCCCCATTAAGTAACTTTAAGTCTTTACTTAATAATTAGTTCATAAAGAATACCTTAGGGACTTAATCTCGTGTATATAATTTAGCTCAAGGGTTTCAAAGATGAGAATAGACTTTCATCATAGAACCAACATCATGTGAGAATGTTCTTTCATAGCATAGTCATATAGTGTTTATGAGAATTGCCTCTTATTCAACATAACAACACATTCATAATCATTTTACAACATTCATGTTCATATCATAACATGCTTGATTATAACTAGGGTTATAGGGAAGAGGAATCATAACTCAACACCATAACCAACAAATCAAGTAAACACCTCCACCATAAGTGGATCAACAATTCAATAGAAGACTATTCATCAAATTGAAATACTTCATTCATAGCCTTCAAGGCCTTCTTCAAGATTCAACCCTATCTTCTTGATACTCATTCATCATACAGGATAACATCACAATACAATAATGAATTATATGTAAACATACTAGATTGTCATCATTCAATCAACATTCAATACATTCTAGGGTTTAAAATTGAGAAAGAAGGGAAATCATGGGTCTCGTGGGGAATTGTTCAAAAACAATAAAATATTACATGAATTTATCCACAAATACTCATATATAATCATAAACATTCATTATAAATCAATATAATCAATTTTAGAAAGTGACCCACGATTTTGAGTGAAAACCTAGGAATTGGGGAACCTTGAAATCCAATTTTGAGAGGGCCTCTTGGGGAAAAGATCCCAAGAGTGAAAAGCATCCATAACTTAGTTAATTCATTGAGAATTGATGGATAAAATCGAAACCTTGATGCCCTATATGAACCTTGGTCTTCTTCTTCAATGGGGTTCTTAGTTGAGAGAGTTTTGAGAGACAATGAGTTTGACTTGTGAGTTTGTTCTGTGAGTTAAAGTCTTAGGGTTAGGGTATTATAGTTAGATTAGGAAAGGTAATTAGTTAACTAACCACCCCTATTAACCCTTAATTGAACGACTAACTAAAAATAAGACCCTAAAAATAAAAACTAAAACTCACTTACCTGGCAGCACCTATGACCACCATCTACAGACAGTAGATGGTGTTACGGCTCGTACTGCATGGCCGTTGTTTTGGTCAGAGAGTCCCTTTTTGGGGTATAAGCTCCCAAAAACTAAGTCCCCATCTACTACCAAGACTTACGGTCCGTAGACCAGTCTATTGGCCGTAGTTGGGGAGTCTCGTAGATGCTGCTGTTTTGGCAACTTTTGGGTCCTAGTTTGAGTCCTCCTCAAGGACCCCTAGGGTGGTCCTTGGGGGGTCGTACCCGGACGTTTGGACCCTAAACATATAATTTTACATATTTAAACTATTTTTACAAGATTTAGACCTCATACCACACTTCAAAACCCCTTACAAGACCTAAGAGCACACTAGTTCAATTTTACTAGTTTCCGAACGTCATGGTCGTTTCTTGATGTTTATAAACTAACACTTCCATACTAAGTTAGTTGCATTTGATTAGGTCTAGAAACATTGTTTTAACCATTTTTAAGTTAATAGACACCCTGTAAGGCTCTAGCTTAGGTCATTGGATTTCTGGGATGTTACAACTACTCCACCAATAAACTTCTTTCAAATCGCGTTACATCTTTGTGGAGCCCGGATGAATGGAATATCTGGATGTATGAGCTTCCTCCATGATCCTATCTTGGAGTCCATCCACCATTGGTACACACAATCTACCTTGATATCTCAATACTCCATCTCCCCCTTGTTCAAAAGCTAATACTTTTTGCTTATGAACATTTGCCTTCAATTCAAGCAAAATAGGATCTTGTTCTTGCTTTTCTTTCACTTCTGACACTAATGATGATTCAGCCCCTTTCATCACCACTACTCCTCCTTCTATGGAATCCATTAGTCGGACTCCTAAGTGTGCAAGTCTATGCACATCTATTGCTAACTCTCTCTTTTCTTCCTCAACATGGGTGGTACTACCCATAGATAACCAGCATAAAGCATTAACAACAACATTAGCCTTACCTGGGTGATAAAAAAATATTCATGTCATAATCCTTGAGTAATTCCAACCACCTCCTTTGTATGAGATTAATCTCTTTCTGAGTAAAAACATATTGAAGGCTCTTGTGATCGGTGAACACATCCACATACACACCATAAAATTTGTCATGGGTTGGGTAGTTCTTCTCATGAACCTTCAACTGTCTGGAGGCACAAGCTATAACTTTGCCATTCTGCATTAGTACACAACCCAAAACAACTCTAGACGCATCACAATATACAACAAAGCCTTGCGTACCTTCTAGTAAGGTCAACACTGGCAATAGTCAACCTCTTTTTCAGTTCCTGAAAGCTTTTCTCACAAGCTTCAGACCATTGAAACTTCACTGTTTTCTGAGTCAACTTGGTCAAAGGGGATGAAATAGACGAGAACCCCTCTACTAACCTTCTATAATATCCAGCCAAACCCCAAAAACTCCTAATATCAGTTGGAGATGTGGGTCTAGGCCAATTCTGCACTGTCTCTATTTTTTGAGTATCAACTTTAATTTCCTCTCTAGACATAATGTGGCCTAAGAATGCCATAGACTCAAGCCAAAACTCACACTTAGAGAACTTGGCATAGAACTCTCTTTCCTTTAGAGTTTGGAGAACTATTCTGAGATGACTAGCATGATCTTCTTTATTCCTCGAATAGATTAGTATGTCATCAATGAAGACGATAACAAACATATCTAAATAAGGCTTAAATACTCTATTCATAAGGTCCATGAACGCAACAAGTGTATTGGTTAAATCGAACGACATGACCAGAAACTCATAATGACTATAACGGGTCCTGAAAGCTATCTTTGGAATGTCACATTCCCTTACTCTTAACTGATGGTAGCTAGATCTGAGGTCTATCTTAGAGAAACAAGTAGCACCCTAAAGCTGATAGAAAAGATCATCAATTCTCGTAAGATGATACTTATTCTTGATGGTAACCTTGTTCAACTGACGGTTATCTATACACATCCTAAGGGAACCATCTTTCTTACTCACCAATAAGACCGAAGCGCCCCAAGGTGAGACACTTGTTCTAATAAAGCCCTTATCAAGGAGATCTTTCAACTGTTCTTTAAGCTCTTTCAACTCTGCTGGTGCCATTCTATATGGAGGAATATAGATAGGACGAGTATCTGGAAGAACATTTATACCGAAGTCTATCTCTCTCTCAGGAGGGACTCCGGGTAGATCATCTGGAAAAACTTCTGGAAACTCTTTTACTATAGGAACTGACTGAATATGAGGTATCTCAACACTAGAGTCATTAACTCAGACTAAGTGATATACACATCCCTTTGAAACTAACTTTCTTGCCTTAAGGTACGAAATAAAATGACCCTTAGGCACTGTTGAACTACTTTTCCACTTTAAGACTGTCTCATTAGGAATTTGGAACTTGACAACTCGAGTTCTACAATCAATAGAGGCATGCAACCAGTCCATACCTAGAATGACATCAAAATCTACCATGTCTAATTCAACTAAATCAGCCATGGTGCTCTTGTGATTGATGGAAACGGTACAATCACGAAACAAATACTGAAGGGCTCACTAAGTTTCTCAGGAAGAACATCAAAATTCAACGCAACATAAGGAGTTACAAAGGATAAACTCGATCATGGGTCTAGAAAAACATACACATTAAAGTTAAAGACTATAATCATACCAGTGACAACATCTGTAGAGTTCTCTTCCTCTTGGCAACTAGAGATAGCATAAAGACGGTTTCCTTCTCCGCCTGCCCTTGTAGTAGCTCATCTAGATGCAACTCTACCGGGTGGAGCAATTGAAGAAGACTGGGCTCTATTGCCCCCATTACCATTACTTTGTCTACTCTTAGGACACTCTCTCATAAAATGACCGTTAGGGACACACTTGAAGCAATTAGTGGAGCTATAACGACACACCCCTAAGTGGCTCCTACCACATTTAGCACATGCAGGAGTCTTAGTATCCCCTTGTGCCTTACTACCCCCTAGGTGCCTTACTACCTTGCGAATGCGCAGGTCTAGCTCAGAATTTCTGAGAATTCTGACTATTGTACTCACATTTGTTCCTTGGTGCAGATGCACTAGCAGATAATGGAGCAGGTCCTTTCTGCTTATATTGGAAAGAAAACCGGTTCACATTACTCTTTTGCTACAAGGATTTATTCCCTGTTTCTTAGCCCTCTTATTCTCCAACTCTTCTCTACCCTTCAGCTGGTCCTTCTCAACTTGTTGCACATGGATCATCATCCTTTCTACGCCCATGTAACCTATTAGCATGGCTGCCTTACTTTCCTTACTTGACAGACGAGTCAACCCAACTATGAATAAACTCATCTAGCTCTTCATGTCTGCACCTATCTCTTTGCTTCTCTTAGCTCACGAGGAAAGAAATGCCTCATGAAGGAACTCTTGACCATAGGCCAGCTCAAAATCGGTTACGCGTAAGCAAGACTTAGAAAGAAACCTTTCAGAGATAAAACTCTAACGTACGAAATGAGTATGAAAGAAGAGAAGGAATTTCCCAAATGTTGGAGCCTCTTAATTATAGATGTGGCGCGCTTCTGTAACATTTCGTAATTTGAAATAACTAGGAAGAAGTTCATAATTGGAAATAGTCATTTTTGGAAAGAATGAAAATCTGGAAATTTATCTAAGTTAGGAAAAAGTTGAGTTTGGTCAACTTCAAATGGCTATAACTCCTAGCTCAGGATGAGTTAGTTTTACTTCCAGATATGGTTAGAAATCTCTTGGAATGATCTTTCCAACGCCGCCGAGTTTGCGCAATTCCGAGTTCGTATGAGTAAGTTATGCCCTTTGGAAGTTGGGCTGTTGGATTAAGGAAAGTCTAATCCGAATTTTAGAAGGGTAATTTATTATTTTCCTTACCTAATTATCCTAATTCGTTTTTAGGAGATTAATTGGGGTAAAACCAGATTTTGGTCAGTTTAGAAAAGTTAGAGTTCACGCTAGGGCTTGGAGAAAAGAGAAAAGAGGAGAAAGGAGAAGAGGAATCAAGATTCATCGACTTCGTCAATGATAGCTTGTGGATTTCATCGGGGGTGATCCCTACAATGTATGTGAGATCATATAGCATTGGGTTAGTTTGCCCACACGCCAACCATGATTTAATTCAGTGAATTTAAGTCTTTGAAGTTTAGAAATTGAGTTCTTGATGAACATTGTTGAAAGTTTCGTTGAATTCTTGTGGGTTGTGTTGTTGAAGTTTCTTGATGATTTGATTCATGTTTCCTGGTGAAATTTTGAGTTGAATCTATTGTATATTGAGGGTATTACTGATTCTAAGTGTTTGGGGGAAAGAACCAAGTGAAGTTAGATGGTTTAGAGTTGAAAAACGAAGAAGAAAGTTCGGAGTTTTCTGGGGAGGGGGCTGGGGGCGCCGCACCTCCTAGAGCGCCACAAAAGTTCCTCTGAACTTTGGGCTCTGGGGCGACGTGCCAGCCAGAGCGCCACAACTTCAGCTCTGAAGTTTGTGCTCTGGCGTCCCGGGTCTCTCAGAGCGCCAAGGTCGCCAGTTCTTCCCATTTCCTCCCCAATCTTTCGTACTTATTCCTTAGCAATGTACCTATATTTTCTAGTCGATTTCAACACTCTAAGGTACATGTAAACATCATGAAATCATCCATAAACATGAGATCATGAACCTTGAATCCATAATCCAATTCAAGGAAAGTTAGGATCAAAATCAAGAGAATTTAAGAGTCAAGTCTAGAAGTTAAGAAGCAAGTCAAAGTAAAGTTTTTAAAGTTTTCAAAGTCTTTAGCGAACATTTTAACTTTGTTTTAAGACTTAATTCAAGTTAAGCAAAGAGTAAAGAGTTAAGTTCATTTTATTTAAAATGATATATGGGAACTATGTATTCCCAAAAGTAAATGTTTTCACATTTAAGATGAGAGGAAACTGAAATTTCCAAAAGAGTTTTGAACAGTAAAAAGGAACATTGATTCCAAGAGAGCTTTTAAGCTAAGTTTGAGTAATTATCTCAAACCAGAGAAGAAGTTGTTTTGAAAACATATGAGCTAAGTATATTTTGGGAGTAGTATTGAGCACCGATATGGGGACGCGAGCTCATATTAACTCAAGCCCCCATAAACCATGTAGCCACCATGGGCAGAAAAAGGGTCATACATTTTAGATGATTCCTTAGTGCTTTTCATCATATAATAGTGGATCCACTTAATAGTTCAGGTTCTATACCGATGGCAAGGTATATGACGGTCCTTGGCAACGTGAGGTAAAATGTTGTACCATCATTTAGGCTCATAGTGATGGTTGTCGATTAGAGAAACTGCCACATAAGTTTATTGTATTTTTATATACATCAATTTATTGTATTTTTACATACATTTCAGAGTTATGTTGTATCCTTGTATATACACAGAGTTGACATCATGTTTTTAAACAACTTTTCTTTATATTGCACTTGTTTTTAACTACTTTATATTGAAATCAATTCAGTTAAGTATTCATGAGTTGAGAAGAGCCAAGGTAAGTGTTTCTTTCAGATTCCCTTTCAAGCCTATGTTGTTTTAGCATTCCAACTTGCATACTCGTACATTCAATGTACTGATGCCAGTTGGCCATCGTCTTATGATGTAGACGCAGGTAATCAGGATCAGCATCCAGTGCCTCGTTGATCCATCTTAAGCACTCAGAGTCTGTGGTGAGCCTCATTGCATTCGGGGGACTCCTTTATTTTCTTTCTAGTTTAATTCATTAGGATGTTGTGGGGTTTTTCCCAACATCCATCTCAGTAGTTTTAGAGGCTTCATAGACAGTCAGTTATTAGTTCTTGAGTCTTCTCATTTTATCTTATGTTAAGACTTGGGTTGCCATTTTGGCCAAGTGGAATGTTTGATTCTTTTAACATTCTAAGTTATATTATTAAGCTATTTGAGTAAGTTCATTTGATCATTGTAATCATGCTTAGAGTCTTCCGCTGAGTTAACTAAGCCAGGCCAAGGGTTCTCTTGGGGCTAACAATGGTTCTCGAGTGCCAGTCCCGTCCAGGGTGTAGGCTCGGGGCGTGATAGCTTCACACCGATATCTAGCACTCTACAGACACGACTTCATAGACTCCCTAGGACTCTTAAAATCTGTGCTCTGATACCAAGTTTGTCACACTCTGAGCATACACCCTGGGCGGGACTGGCACTCGAGAACCATTGCTGGCCCCAAGCGAATTCTTGGCCTGACTTACTTACTTAGCGGAAGACTTTAAGCATTAAGAAAAGAACTCAAATGCAAGATAACTCAATTTTCTCAAACTTAACTCATAATATTTTAGAAATAAATATTTAACTTAGTCAAAGTGGCAACTCAAATCTGAACAGAAGCCAATAACAAAGTAAAGACAAATGAACTAACTGGCTGTCTATCTATCTATGAAGCCTCTAATAACTGAGATGAATGTCGGGACAAGACCCACAACATCCTAATGAACTAAATACTAAAAGTAATAAAAGGGATCCTCTGAAAAGCAAGGAGGCTTACCACCAGACTCAGAGTGCTCAACTGAATCAACGATGCGCTGGATGCTGATCCTAGTTACCTGCGTTTGCAACATAATAAGATGCAGGCCAACTGACATCAGTACATTGAATGTACGAGTATGCGAGTTGGAATGATAAACATAACTTAATCTTGAAAAGAATCTGAAAGAAACACGTACCTTGGCTTTACTCAACTCCTGAATAACTTAACTCAATATAAAACAATAAACATATGCAATATATATAAAGCTTGTAAAACAGTGGAAAACAACTTAGTTCATTAAAGAAAATGCAATAACAAACTCAACTTTACACATATAATAAAGTAATATAGTTTCTTTTCTCTAACCGATAACCACCACTATGAGCCTAAGTGGTGATACAATGTCTTGCCCACGCTGCCGGAACTATCTTATACTTTTCTGTCATATAGAATGCTTAACTAAGTGGATCCACTAGTCTATGATAAAAGCATCTTAAGGAGTCATCTAAAAAGTATGATCCTTTACTACCCATGATGGCTACATGGTTTATGGAGACGTGAGTTATCTGAACTCAAACTCGTCCCCATATCGGTGCTCAATACTACTCCCAAAATATACTTAGCTCATATGTTTGTAAAAACAAAACTCTTTCTTTCTTTTGAGATAATTACTCAAAAACTTAGCTTAAAATCTCTTTTGGAAATCTCAGTTTCCTTTCTTGCTCAAATGTGAAAACATTTAACTCTTGGGAATACTTAGTTCCCGAATAATCTTTGAAGAATGAACTTTACTCTTACTCTTTACTGAAAACTAGCTCAATGGCACTTTTGGAAATCTCAGTTTCCTTTCTTGTTTAAATGTAAAAAACATTTACTCTTTGGGAATACATAGTCCCGATATACTCCTTCGAAGAAATGCACTTCAAACTTTACTCTTTACTCAACTCAAAACTCAAGTGTTAAAACATTTGTAAAAGACTTTTGGAAAACTTTATGAACTTCTCTTAACTTGACCTTGACTTCTCTTGACTTGATTCTTAACTTCTCTTGACTTGACTCTTAACTTCTCTTGTCTTGACTCTTAACTTTCCTTGAATTGAATTATGGATTCAAGGATTGTGATTTGTGATAGGAAAGATCTCATGATGTTTAGGAATGATTTTAGATAGCTAAACATGAGAAATGATCAAGAATTCACTGCCTGGAAACTAGTCCGAGACGTGGAGGTGTAATTAAATTTTTGGTCGCGAAATAACTTTTGAGGCAGAGAGGTCCGTGACCTTTCCGCGATGCGAAGAAAACGTTACACTTCTGAGGAACAGGTCCGCGACGCGGACCTGGTACCCAATTTCTGTCCGACTTGTTCCTTCTTCATTTTCTAACCCCAATTCGCCTAAACTCGATTCTTTTTCTCAAATTCCCTTTAGATTCCGATACCCAGTATGTATGCACAATAATATAACTCAAACAACTCAAAGAAACAATATTTTAACCTCAAGGAACTCCTCAGTCTCAACCTAACTCAAGAATGAAGCCCAATTTCAAGAGCACCATTCAAGATTCATCAACTTTCAACTTTCTAGAACAAACTTCGCTGAAATAAACATGATTGGTGGGTGGGTGAATGAATCCAACGCTATGAAAGACTCACATACCTTGTAGGGATCACCCCTTGATGAAATCCACGAGCATAGCTTCAAGAACTTGACGATTCCTTGCTCCTTCTCCTCTTTTCTCCTCTTCTTTTCTCATCTCTCAAAACTCTAACTTGTTTCTCAAAAGCGTAAACTGAATCCAATCAATTTAGACCCCAACTTAATTATCAAAAACGAAATTAATTAATTGGGTGGTGAAAAAACCATAATGCCCTTCTAAAATCCGGATTGGACTTTCCTTATTTGCACAACCAACTTTCAATGGTCATATCTCACTCATATTAACTCGGAATCGCGCAAACTTGGCAGCGTTGAAAAGGTAATTCAACAATATTTCCTACGGTATCTGGAAACACACCTAACTCATCCTGAGCTAGAAGTTACGGTGATTTGAAGTTGACCAAAAACCCAAACTTAACAAATTTCCAGATTTTTTTCATTCTTTTCCTAAAATGACTATTTCTAATTCTAACTCTTTCTAGTTCTTTCAATTTAGCGAAATGTTACAAAAGAATACTCATATCATAATCCTTGAGTAATTCTAACCACCTCTTTTGTCTGAGATTAAGCTCTTTCTAAATAAACACATACTGAAGACTTTTGTGATCGGTGAACACATCCATATGAACACCATAAAGATAGCGACACCATATTTTCAAAGAAAAAACTACGGCAGCCAACTCTAGATCATGGGTTGGGTAATTCTTCTCATAAACTTTCAACTGTATGGAGGCATAAGTTATAACCTTGCCATTCTGCATCAACACACAACCCAAACCGACTCTAGACTCATCACAATAAACAACAAAGCCTTGCGTGCCTTCTGCTAAGGTCAATACTGGGGCAGTAGTCAACCTCTTCTTCAATTCTTAAAATCTTTTCTCACAAGCTTCAGACCATTAAAACTTCACTATTTTTTTAGTTAACTTGGTCAAAGGGGATGAAATAGATGAGAACCCCTCTACGAACCTTCTATAATAGCCAGCCAAACCTAAGAAACTCCTAATATCGGTTGGAGATGTGGGTCTAGGCCAATTCTACAGTGCCTCTATTTTCTGGGTATCAACTTTAATTCCCTCTCCAGACACAATGTGGCCTAAAAATGCCATAGACTCAATCCCAAACTCACATTTCGAGAACTTAGCATACAACTCTCTATCTTTTAGAGTTTGGAGAACTATTCTGAGATGACTAGCATGATCGTCTTCATTCCTCAAATAGATTAGTATGTCATCAATGAATACGATAAAAAACATATCAAAATAAGGTTTGAATACTCTATTCATAAGTTCCATGAATGATGCAGGCGCATTGGTCAAACCAAATGACATAACTAGGAACTCATAATGACCATAACGGGTCCTGGATGTTGTCTTTGGAATATCACATTCCCATACCCTCAACTGATGGTAGCCTGAACTGAGGTCTATCTTAGAGAAACAAGTAGCACCCTGAATTTGATAGAAAAGATCATCAATTCTCGAAAGAGGGTACTTATTCTTGATGGTAACCTTGTTCAACTGGCGGTAATCTATACACATTCTAAGGGAACCATCCTTCTTTCTCACAAACAAGATCGGAGCGCCCCAAGGCGAGACACTTGGTTGAATGAAACCTTTATCTAAGAGATCTTTTAAATTCTCTTTTAGCTCTTTCAACTCGGCTTGAGCCATTCTATATGGAGGAATAGATATTGGACGAGTATCTGGAAAAATGTCTATACCGAAGTCTATTTCTCTCTCAGGAGGGACTCCGGGAAGATCATCAGGAAAGACTTCTGGAAACTCTTTTACTACTGAAACTGACTGAATAAAAGATATCTCAACACTAGAGTCATTAAACCGGATTAAGTGATAGACACACCCCTTGGAAACTAACTTTCTCTCCTTAAGGTACAAAATGAAATGACCCTTAGGCACTGGTGAACTGCTATTCCACTCTATAACTGGATCATTAGGAATTTGGAACCTAACAACTCGAGTTCTAGAATCAATGGAGGCATAATAGGCATGAAGCCATTCCATACCAAAAATGACATCGAAATCTACCATGTCTAACTCAACTATATCAGCAATGGTGTTCTTGTGATTGATGGAAATGGCACAATCACGATATACTCGCTTATCTATAATAGACTCCCCAACAGGTGTAGAAACACAAAAGGGTTCACCGAGTTTCTCAGGAAGAACATCAAAATTATTTGCAACATAAGGAGTCACAAAATATAAACTTGCTCCTGGGTCTAGCAATGCATAAACATCAAGAGTAAAGACTTTGATCATCAGTGACAACATCTGGAGAATTATCTTGCTCTTGACGACTAGTGATCGTATAAAGGCGGTTTACTCCTCTGCCAGTACCGAAAGTAGCTCCTCTAGGTGCAGCCATGTCTGGTGGAGCAACTGATGAAGATTGATCTCTATTGCACTGATTCCCATTACCTTGGCGGTTCTTAGGGAACTCTTTCATGAAGTGACCCTCTTGTCCACACTTGAAACAACCTGTGGAGCCACAGTGACACTTACCTGGGCGGGTTCTACCACACTTAGCACATGCAGGAGCCTAGTTACCTCCTTGTGGGATTCACCCTCAAGAACTCTCACATACCTCGTAGGGATCATTCCTTGACGAAATCCACACACAATTCTCCAAGAAATCGATGAATCTTGAAATTTCTTCTCCTTTCTCCTCTTTTCTCTTTTCTCCAAGCCCTAGCGTGAATTTTCACTTTTCTAAACTGATCTAATTCTTATTAGACCCCAAATAAACCCCTAAAAACGAAATAAAATAATTGGGTAAGGAAAAGACTAAAACGCCCTTCCAAAATCCGGTATTGACTTTCCTTATTTGAACAGCCCAACTTCAAATGGGCATATCTCACTCATACAAACTCGGAATCGCGTAAACGTAGCGGTATTGGAAAGATAATTCCAAGATCTTTCCTACGGTATCTGGAAGCACACCTAACTCATCTTGAGATAGGAGTTATGGTCGTTTGAAGTTGACCAAAAACCCAAAGTAAACATAACTTAACAAATTTCCAGATTTTTCATTCTTTCCTAAAATGACTATTTCCAATTCTAACTCTTTCTAGTTCTTTCAATTAGCGAGATGTTACACCAATTTAGTCGGTTTTTAAATTTCTAAAACCAAATGAAAACAATAGCCGTCGGTTTGGTTGTTGTCGATTTGGTTCGAGTTTTTGGATTTTTCGGTTTGAAAGTAATAAATTAAACTTGTTGAGAGTATACGCATTTCGGTAGACACATACACCTAATACATGAACAATCCACAAGAAAGTTATTGTAGATTCAATTAAGCAATACTAAAGAAAGTAATTGTAGATTCAATTATGCAATACTAGAGTTATTATTACACAAATAAAGTGATTCAACTAAGAGAAAGCGTGACTATCTAATGTGACGTAGGGTATGTAAAGATTAAAGTAATGGACTTGATCTTAGGATTTTAATAGTTGAGCTAAAATTTAAGTATTGAGCTTGAGAAAATGGTAAAGTTGAGACTTAAGTTAATTAAAATCTAACATAATATTTATATTTTATTTGTGAATAATATATAAATAATTATAAAATTTATATATATACATATATAATTTCTCGGTTTGGTTTGGTTGTTTTTGTGATTTTTTTTTAATAAAACCAAAATCAAACCTAATAGTATCGGTTTTCAAAATTTAAAACCAAACCTAACCAAACCACACCAAATATCGGATTTTTTAGTCGATTTAGTTTTTCAACCATAACCATGAATAGCCCTAAGCGTATGTATATCACCACAACTAATTGAATCGGGTCTTGACTCCACGTCAACATTAGTTGTATAACAAAAGCACGGAAATACATAATGAACGAGTTTGGAGGAGGGGAGGGGGTAGTAG